>JAJEJO010000473.1:760828-817287 GCA_020662805.1 Glaucomys volans
GGCGGCGGGCAGGGCGGCGGCGTGGGCGCGGCGGCCGGCCCGGGCGGGAAGCAGCTGCGGAGGCCGCCGCGGTCCGGGGCGGCGCCCTCGGAGCTAAGGTGCGAGAGCGTGGACAGCGTCTTGAGGACGCGGCTCATGAAGCTGCCCACCGAACGCGCCGAGGAGGGCGAGGAGGGCGCGGCCGGCCCGGGGCCCCCCGCGCCGCCGCCGCCCGCGCGGCCGCTCCGGAACAGCCGCTTGCTGAAGGAGCGCTTCTCCTTCCCGCCCGCCGCCGCCACCGGCGGCCCGGGCCCGGGCGCCGTTACCTTGGACATGGCGGCGGCCGCCAACGCTCATCACCGCGCCCGCCCGCCCGGCCCGGGACCCCGCCACGGCCACCGGCGCATCCCGCCGCGCCGCGCCTCACCGGGCCCGGGGGCTCGACGCCCCACACACCTCAGAGCGCCGCCGAGCCAGCAAGCGAGCAAGCAGCGGCCGGCGGGGCGGGCGCGCGCGCGGTCCGCCCAGCTGGGCCGCTCACGTGACCGCCGCCCAGCGCCGCCCGCCCGAGGCTGAAGCCGCGGCGGCCGCCATGTTGACTGTGGGAACAGTGCGCCTCTCCAGCCTGACGCGTTTTCTCGCGGTCCCGGGCGCGGTCCTGCGGCGTGAAGCCTGAGAGAGGCCATGTCTAGTGTGGGCATGGTCCAGGCTTAAGGGAGAACGCTGGGTGGGGGACCTCCGCGGGTAGGTCTCAGTCATTGCTACTCAGTTGGCAGAGGATTAGGGAACCTACAGCCTGATTTCCGCCTCTGCCCCTTAGCAGACCGTGGAAGAGCTGGTGGGCATGGCCCTGTCCAGTCTTGGGCAAGTCAGCCCTGCCTGGCTCCCGAGGGACATTGCAGATCCCTACTGCTTGCGCACCACCCGCACGCCGTCACGGAGCGCGGCACATTCCGGCGGACTTTTCTTCCACGCTGTACCTTGAGGTCCCAGCGAAACGGTGTTATCAGAATTACTTTTCTTTTCCGATCGACCTTTAAAACCTCGCTGAGCTCGCCCATCGTTCTTTCGTTCATTCATTCAGTCCGTCAGTCAACAAATATTTATTGAGCACCTGCCAGGCACTGTGTGTTGGGGATGCTACAGCGAATGAAACTAACGTGGTTTCTGCCTGTCCGCCTGCAAATTACACTCTATAAACCACTCATGTATATCTTTAACCTTTAATCCAACGCTTCTGAGATTACCCCCATTCAAATCCAAGTTTGAGTCAAAGCCCTAAACTTGATCTCTAGAGGTCACAGACCGCAACTATCACGGTGACCAGATAGTTCATAGCAATGAGTGAAGAATCCTCTTTTGACCTATAATATTTAAAGTGCTTTGACTCTCCGTGTCGGGGAGAATATAAGAAATGATGGAGACAAACTACAAATTAACATCCCTCTAAAGGGGTGGCGGCCACTCAGCTCTAGTCAGTTGTTTCCATGCAAGAATGAAGACTGTGTTGCCAGATCATCAGATTTTTAAAGAGAAGGCGGAAATCCTATTTTTAAATGTTGATTCAATTTTAAAAGGAAAAAAAAAATTAGTGCGGGGGTGGGGGAAGGAACAGTATGTATTTCAGCTGCTTTCCAGCCTGAAAACCACCGGTCTGTGACCTCTTCTCTGCATTCTCCTCTTTGCTAACAGGCCCAGGCTGAGTCCTGGTTACAGCAGAAGGGAGAAATCAGAGGAGAGCCCTTTGCGTTTTTAAAACATGAAGATCATCTTATGCCCATTTCAAAGAAAGTGGCTGTTGTCTTTGGCCTCCTCACCTGTAAGTAGGATCCCATAGTGATACCCGTGGGGTTCTCTGCAGTGCCCAAACCACCTCTGTTCCAACCTTCTAGTCAAAACATCCGTTCCTCACTGCATCTTGAGCTCATCTGGACATCAGGAAGAAATCCATCTGATCACTCACTCATCCTAAAAGAAAAATACTTCAAAGCCTTCAACCTTTGCACATATTTGCTGTTCCAAGCCTTTGCCCAGTGTGTTCCCTCTGCTGTAGACCTCTTCACTTGAAATTCTTCACTTAGCTAAATTCTCCTCCTCCTTAGTCTCACCTTAGGCACAAACCCCTCCAGGAAGCACCCCTGCTACAAGCCATCTTGGTCCCTCCAATTCATGACACTGACTTGATCACATTGAAATTCAGCTTGCAATCTGTCACCTTCCCTCTGAGTTGTGGGCTTCAACCCAGAAGAGACCCATCTTACTCAGTATCTGATACTGTAAGGTAACTATTATGTAGCAATATCTAAATGACAGCTGAACTCCTTGGAGGAACATCTGAGAACCCCTTTCTGGGTCTGGCTTCTTCTACCATTCTAGGCTTCTTGGTCCTCAAGAACACCAAATCATAGAGATTGGCCAGAACGGGCTTGGAAGAGTCCCTAGTTGGAGCACTCGGTCATTCTCTTAGGACTTACCCAAAACAACATTCTGTACTAAATCTTCGGCTTGGGCTGTAACTCAGTGGTAGAGTGCTTGCCTAGAATGCATGAGGCCCTGGACCCCTTCTCCAGCTCTGTGGATGGGTGGGTGGGTGCAGCGGGCTTCTCCTTATTCTTAAGCCACTGATTGGCTCAACACAAATTAAGAGCAACAGTGTAGTAAGTATTATCATGACCTCTGCTTGTCCATCCCTGCCTCCCGATCCTTAGGTGGATACCTCAGATCAAAGGGTTATTCCATACATGACACCTACTGTCACTCTGACCTCTAGAAAGGTTTTGTCCAGCCAACAATGAATAAGGGGCACACATTTCCCACCTCCAAGATACTGTTGAGTTTTACAGTCTTTTTTCACGTCGGCAAATTTAATGAACAATAATCCATATGTTGGCATCATGCTCAGGTGCTCAAAAGACCTGGGTGTGAATATGTTAACACTGCTTAACTCTTGAGAGATTTGGGGGAAATTACCTATTTCTTCAAGAATCAGTTTTTCACCTATGAAAAGGAGTAATCCCTGTTTCTTCACATTTTTTTAGATATTTGTATATTTAATAATATACTCAAGTGCTTCATGCCCTGCTGGTAAGTAGCAGGCAGAGAGCTGTATATTTTACTAAACGTGAAAACAAATTTGATGAACAATTGGATGGCATGTCAATTTGCTTTTCTTTGTATGAATGAGGTCAGATATCATGTGCTGGCCTTTGAGATATCCAACATCTAAAGTGACCTCCTATCTCGAAGAGATTCCAAATTAGGCAGGACAACCCAAACTCCCATTATGGAAACGAGACAGGAGTGGAGAGGAGGTATTCCCCTTGCATCTGATCACTCACCCCAGTTAGCTAGAAACCAGGAAAGTGACCTAATGAACATCAGCCAGAGGCTCCTACCTGGACTTTGGCTCTGAAGTGTTGATACAGGGTTACTTAGAGATAATGCAGTGAATTAGTGGTGTTTTCAGTAGTGTGGCACGCAGACGGTGGTGGGCAGTGCCAGGGATAAAGGCACAAGTGTCTAGCTGGCTAATGTAATGGCAAGTTCTTACCAGTATCTGCCTCCCTGCATTTCTGCCCAAGCCTGTTTCTCCAGCTCTATTCCTTCTGTGAACTAACCTGATAGGCTTCCTATAAATTCCTTTCTTGCTGAAACTAACTGGTGTCAGTTTCTGTTGTTTGCAATCAAGAAAATGACTAGCAATGTCTTTTTATTAGCAATTTGTATTTTTACTGGTTTCTCCTTTTTCTTTTTGGTGTATTCCTTTTATAAATGTTGCCTAATAAAAGCCCTTTATACATGAACTATATTACTCCTTGGTCTGTCCCTTTCACTTGACCATGTTTACAGCATTTCCATATCATATAGAGAATTTTAATTATTTTATAGAGCCAAATGGAAGTTCCTGGGTTTTTGGCATGGTTAGACAAACAGCCTGCCCCGCTTTGTCTGGAACTTATTTTTGTGTGAGAAATGCAGTAGGGTTCTACTATGAATATCAGCCGTCCCCACCAAAACTCATGTTGCGGTTTGATCCTTGTGTGGCGGTGCTGGATGGAGATTGTATCTACTGAGAGGTATTTGGGTCATAGGCACAGAGCCCTCATGAAGGGCTTCATGCCTTTCTCAGATGACTTCCTCCTTGTTTGAACAAGACTGGATCAGTTACCACAGGAGCAAGTCATCACAGAGCAAGTTTAGCTTTCTCCACTTTCTTGTGCTTCTCTTCCACGTGGACCACTTGCCCTTCAGCTTTCTACCATGTGTTGAAGCAATACCAGGCCCTCTACAGATGCTGCCACCAGACCTCAGAGTTTCCAGCCTTCAGAACCATGAGCCAAAATAAACCTCTTTTCTTTATAAATCATCAAGTCTTGGGTTATCCCTGTTACAGAAATAGGAAACAGACTAAGACAAGATCTTGCCTTTCCCTACCCTGCATGGGTAGCTAACTGTCTCAGCACCATTTTTAAAAACAATCTAACCTGAGGGCAGGTAGAAGAGGGAAGTGCTGGGGAGCAATGGTGGCCAAATTATAGTGTTATATTGTGTGCATGCACAAATATGTAACAACAAATCCCATCATTATGTACAACTATAAGGTACCAATAAAAATTGTGAAAAAAAAATAATCTACCCTTTCCCCACTGTTTTAAAATGCTACTTTCATCATTTCTTAAACTCTATATGCATTTAGTCTTTTAAAAGATAAATTATTCTACCCGTTGACACGTCTCTATACTCTAGAGTAATATAGATTGACAATACACTGAAATGTTTGATAGGTAATACTGTCTAGTATCTTATTAGTTATTAGCTGGCTTATTCTCTTAATTTAATCCTTTTGGGGTTTATAATTAATTTAGGGGAAACTGATACTACCACAATATTCATCTTATCTGAGAATTAAGCATGTCTTTTTAAATTTTTTTTAATTGTCAATGGACCTTTATTTTATTATTTATATGCAATGCTGAGAATCGAACCCAGTGCCTCACACATGCTAGGCAAGCACTCTACCACTGAGCTACAACCCCAGCCCTTAAGTATGTCTTTTAAAAATCATACAAGGGTTTTTTTTAAATAGTCTTAGAGAATGACTGTTTTTTAAAAAAATTTTTTTAGTTATTGATGGACCTTTTTAAAATTTATTTATATGCAGTGCTGAGAATCAAACCCAGTGACTCACACATGCTAGGCAAGCACTCTACCACTGAGCAACAACCCTAGCCTTACAAGGGTTTTTAATATCCCTCAGAGGATTATAGTTTCCTTCCATAGGTCTTGAACAAGATTCATAAATTTATTCCTATCTGCTACTATTGTAAATGGGATTTTTGTTTTGTTTTGTTTTGTTTTTGTGGTGCTGGGGATTGAACCCAGGGCCTTGTGCTTGTGAAGCAGGCATGCTACCAACTGAGCTATATCCCTAGCCCTATGAATGGGATATTTTTATGCCATCATATTTTCTGCAGTTTGTCAACAGGACAAAATAATTTTTGTAACCTGCCACCTTGGTGAACTTTAGTTCTTTCTCATAATTCAGCTGATTCTCTTAGGTTTTTCAGGAACTCACAGTAATGCACAAGATAACAATCTTGCCTCTTATTATAATTGTATCTCATTTTTTCCTCTTGTCTAATTGCCTTTCCAGAATTCTGTTGGTAATAGTAGTGAGAGTGGGAAAGTCTGCATTGTTTCTGATATTGATAGCAAAGCTTCCAGGGCTTCACCATTAAGTATGATATTTGCTTTTGCTTTGAGATATATATTATTTATTGCATTAAAGTGGTATCCATTTATTTCTACTTCAGAAAGTGTTATTATCAGAAATGGATCTTGAATTTTATCAAATGCCTTCTGGGCATCAAAGAAGATGAGCATCTCCTTTTTTCCCCTTTGGGCTGTATGCCCATCAGAGGTTCTTAGTTGAAAACTTGAACAGAAAAGGAGTTCATTGTAATGCTGAGTAGCTCACAGAACTGTCAGGAAAGCTTCAGAATCAGACTTGGGAAACCAAGGAAGACAATACATCGCCAGGACTCTGCTCCAGAAAATGCTGCTTAAGATGTCACAGTTGGTGTCTCCAATGAACCTGGACACTCGCTGCTGCCACCAGGTTGGCACCACATTGGAAAATGCAGCCACACTCCTTGGCTCCTGGTTGTACTTTAGCCACTATTAATATCCTTGGATAGTTTCTGATTGTCTCTGAACTTTTGGTATCAACATTCTAAGCCTGAAGTGCAAGCATCCATTTGGTAGGGATACGTCCCATGTCTGGTTACTAGACCTGGGAAGTAGGGAGGAAGCATCCTCTCCATCCAGCTTCCATAGTGGGAGTCAGAGCTGCCTCCCATCTTCCTTGAGATTCCCCCTAAAGGAAGATTATTCAATATTGAATAGCAAAAAATGGCAAATGTCCATTCCAACCTGTTCATGTGGGCTGCCATATTGATACATTCCATGTATTGCTTTATCTATTTGCTAATATTTCATACAGAATTTTATATTTAGATTTATGAGAAAACCATCTTAGTGTGGGTGTGTGTGTGTACTATCTTTATCAGGTTTCATTTTTGACACCTTTTTAAAAAGCAAATATGAAGCATCCCTATTTTCTTTAGACTGAAATAATTTAAATGATCTGTTTTAAAAGGTTATAAGAATGCATCTCATTTGTCTCTAGATCTGGTGGGGAGGCGGGAGTCAGTTCTTTGAAATATTTTCTAAATTTTTATCAGTATTGGTCTTTTTAGATTTTCTTTTTCCTCTGAGGTTAATTTTAGTCCCTTTTATTTTTCTAGAAAATCACCCATGTTTACCAACTCAGTAGTGAAATCGTACAAAGAATCATATTAAGGTTCTGCAACCTCAAAGAGCTCAGGGCCACAAAGTCATTTAAACAAATTCCTCAACTTTTGATAATCACTGGTGTGTGGAGTTGGCCTTCCAGGGTCCCTATTCACTTAGCAGCAGAATCATAGCCAACCACACGGGGGCTCCACTGAGACCTTGTAACATCCCCTGGTCTTTGTGTGCCCAGCCTTCAGCACCTGTGTGTTGGCTTCTGACCACTGTGGCTGTGTCTCTCCTCTGAAGACTGCCTGGTCCTCCTGGCACAGACTCCACGTGGTACCCACAGACACCTGGAAGTGCCCAGGCTCTTAGACGATGACTCTGGGGCAGGAGTATGGAACCAGCTCCTTCCCTCCAGTCACCACAGATGCTGAGTGTGACTTACATTCCCACAGGATTAGGCTGAAGGAACTTTCTGAGACTTTCCCCAAAACTCCATTCTTGCTCGAATTTTCCCTTTTCCTTCACATGCTTGCTCTTACTGTTTCAGTCGGCTTGTTCACTGCTGTGACTAAAGGATCTGACCTGAGCAATTTTAGGGGAGGAAAAGTTTACTTAGGGGCTCACAGTATCAGAGGTCTCAGTCCATGGGCAACCGGCTCCATTCCCCAGGGCTCCAGGTGAGGCTGAACATCATGGCAGGAGAGTGTGGCAGAGGGAAGCAGCTCACATGGTGATCAGGAAGCAGAGAGAGACTCCACTTGCCAGATACAAATATATACCACAAACCACACCCAATGCCCACCTCCTCCGGCCACATCCCACCTGTCTCAATTATCACACAGTTAATCCCATTCACTGATTGGGTTAAAGTTCTTACAACCCAATCATTTCCCCTCTGAACCCTCTCACATTGTCTCACACGTGAGCTTTTGGGGGACACCTCACCTCCAAACTATAACATTCGCCCTGCGAGAGTTTGTATCTAATGTTTCCCAAAAGGTCCATCTGTCACCATTTCCACCATCTGGTGGGGCCTAATGGGGGATTTTAGGTCATTGGGGGTATGCCCTGGAAAGGGGTTGTGGGGTGCCATTCCACCTCTACCCACCCCCAGCTCAGCCACCCTAAGACTTTGTACCATATGCAGCTCGTTTGGTACACAACACACTGCCACCATGATTTGCGACCTCACCACAGGCCCAGAGGCAACGGGGCCAATTGACCATGGACAGAAACCTCCAAAACTGTGAGCCAGACTAAAACTTGCCTCTTTTCAAGCTGATTATCTCAGGAGCTTTGTTTTGTTTTTGTAGTAACAGAAAAGTAACACACACCCCTTAACAGGTTCTTCTGAGAACTCTTCTTACCCAAGAATTCTCATCTCAGGGTCTGGTTCTGGGAAACAGGTCTAAGGCAAAGATGATGTAACTTAGACCCTGTCTTTCAAGACTGATCGACCAGCTAATCCATTACACCTTAACACCTGGACATTGTAATAGAAATACAGATGAAATCCTTCCAGAGAACCAAAGATGAAGGTAATAACTCAATTGGGATGTGCTATGGTCGGAATGTTTGTGTGCCCCCAAAATACGTATGTTGAAATTCTAACCTCCAAGGTGATGATATTAGGAGGTAGGTCTTGGGAGATGACTAGGTTATAGGGCAATGCCCTTATAATAAAAGGGACCCAAAAGAGACCCTTCACTCCTTCCACCATGGAAGTGAATTATATGCAAGAGGGCACCCTCTGAACTGGAAGGTTGACACTCACCAGACACTGAATCCATGAGTGCCTTGATCTTGGACTTCCCAGCCTCCAGAGCTATGTTGTTTATATTATTTTATTATAGCATCCCCAATGGACTAAAATAGGAGGAGAGAGCAAACAGTTCATTAAGAAAGGGTTTCTCAATCTGGGTTTTGAAGAATGAACAGGAGTTGATCAGGTAGGATATGTAGTGTGGAGGTGGATATTACAAACAGAGATCAAAAGGGCAAAAACCTACAATTAAAAATAATATATAAGCTGGGAATGGTGGTGCACATCTTAATCCCAGCTACTCAGGAGGTTGAGGCAGAAGGATTGCAGGTTTGAAGCCAGCCTAGGCAACTGAGACACTGTCTCAACAAACAAAAACCAAAAATAATTAGAGAGGTAGCTCAGCGGCAGAGCACTTGCTTAGCATGCATGAGGCCCAGGGTTCAATCTCCAGTACCACAAAAATAAAAACGAATAGCATGTAGTTCCTATGCTTTAGGAATTCAAAATGTAGCGTGTGTAAACCCAGGAAGCTGAACAGGGCCCAGAGAAATTAAAACACAAAGGATGAACAAGGGCTAGAATAAACAAGATGCTGTTCTTAACTTGGAGAGTGGAGCTGGGTGTGGACAAGTGAAATGAACTTCTTAGGCAGAGAATGGAGTGAGGGAACTTCAAGAAGAGAGAATCACAGGTGCGATAACCCAGAGACATGAAAAGACTTCAAGTGTCCTGGAAGCTTGAAGGTTCACGATGACTGAATAGACTCAGAATAACATGAAATGCCCTTTCCATTTATCTCTTCTTAGGAGGAAATCTCCCAGTGGAATGTTAGTAGGATTGCAAACTTTCCTGCACTTTTTTTTCTGTCTCCTTTTCAAACCACAGATAGAGTGAGCCCTAAGCTCAGAGCCTTCAGCAGACAACGTATTGTGGTACTTTGTAGTTCCCATAACAGACACCCTTGATGGACCTTGCTGCTCCCCAATCAATAGGTAGAATCTGCATCCCCTCTTTTTTGCAACTTGGTGTGTTTTTGTAACTGTCTCAATAAACAGAACTCTGCAGAAGAGGCTCTATGTAACTTCTGCAAACAGATCTTAAAGGCCATTTGACTCTCTCTATTCCATGGTGTTCACTCTTGGAATCTGGCCGCCATGTTGTGAGGAAGCACAGGCCACACTGAGAGGTCCATATGGAAAGGAACCAAGCCAGAGGTCTCGGATGAGGACTGACTGACAACCAGCACCAACTGGCCAGCCACATAAGTGAGCAATCCTGGGAGTAAATCTTTCCACCCTAAGTGGATTTACACCAGAGATGCCACAGACAGCAAAGATAAGCCCTTCCTGACAAGGGGCCTGCCCAGATTGCAGATTCTTGAACAAAATAGATTTTTGTGTGATTTTAACCCTTAAGTTTTCAGATAATTTGTTTCTTAGGATTGGATTACCAGAACAAGTATCTACGCAAATTTTAATTGCATTTTTTCCTCTATTCAGTATTACATTTGTCCTCTATTTATAGCAATATGATTTTCCACTTGCTGCAACCATATGAAGTTTTCTTTTAAAATACATTTACTTCTGGTACGTAGGTTAGACTTAGTGACTTTCTTCCCAAGAACTAAGTGGGGAAAGGGAAAATAACAATTATACAGTAGAGAGACCTTGCAGACACTAACTAAAGCAAGATATCAAGCTATATATCACATTGATATCAAGTATCCCCTGATAGGCTTCCATGAAGATGGCACTTCACCTTGGTGGTCATTCTTCACCCAAACCATAATCCAAGTCTAATCAAGAGGAAAGACATCAGACAAACCTAAATTTGGGGACATTTTTTCAAAATATCTGTTGAGGTCAGGAAAAAAAAAATAGACTGAAAAACTGTCACACCCAAGAGAAAACCAGAAGATGTAAGGACTAAATCAGAGTATGATCTATATTATCGAGGACTGCAACAGAAGAACACCATTAGGGAAAACCTGATGAAAAACAAAGTCTGGAGGTTAGCTCTTAGTGCTGGTATGCTTTGGATATGATTTGTCCCCCGACAGGTTTATATGCTGGAAGTTTGGTCCTCAGTGTAGAGGTGTGGAGTTAGTGGAACTTTGTCTTGTTTTGTTTTGATTTTGAAACTCAGCAGTGCTTAACCACTGAGCCACATCCCCCAACCCTTTTGTATATTCCATGTAGAGACAGGGTCTTGCTGAGTTGCCTAGCGCCTTGCTAAATTGCTGAGGCTGACTTTGAACTCACGATCCTCCTGTCTCAGCCTCCTAAGCTGCTGGGATTATAGGCCTCCCCACCTCACCTGGCGAGTTGGGAGAACTTTTAAGAGGTTGGGCCCAGTGGAAGGTGATTAAGAGCCATGAGGGCTCCACCCTAATGAATGGGTTAATATCTGTCTGGAGGGAGTGGGTCAGGTCTCACAAAAGCAGGCTGTTAAAAGGGAGCCACACCACACACTTGGCCCCTCTGCACCCTGCTTTTTTCTCTTTCTTCCTCCCCACTTTGCTGTGACCAGGGGTTTCTGACAAACACCAGCTACCATGCTGTTTGGATTGTACAGATACCAGGATTATAACCTGAACAAATCTCTTTAAACTAAGACAAGTGTTACATGAACACTGATTTCTTAGTTTAACGAAAAGTATTGTGGTACCATGGTCGTGTGAGATATTAACATTAGGGGAAGCTGGAGGAAGTGTAGACAGGGACCCTCCTTACTAGGTTTTGCAACTCTTTCTGTAGATCCAGTTGTAGATCCAATATAGAAAGTTAAGCCCCATTTGTGTACAATGACTTAAAATGAAGTCTGTGAAAATTTCAAAAATTAATTAATTAATTAATTTTTAAAAAAAACATTTAAGTTAAAAAAAAAAAGAGAGAGAGGTAGTTCTATGGTTTGGGTATGGAAGGTCCCCCAAAAGCTCATGTGTTGAAAGCAGGGTCCTCAGTGCAGCTAGATTCAGAGGTGGGGCTTTAGGCAATACTGGATCATGAGGGTTCTGATCTCATCAGAGGTGTTCTGAAAGCTCAATCCTTGTCCCCAGTGCCAATCCTATAACAAGGATATGGTTTTGAGAAAAAGGAAACAGAAGGTTTATTGCTTTGCTAGCAAAAGAGAAACACAGGGGACTCCTGTCCCAGAGGCTGTGATTCTGCCCATCAGCAGGAATTGGGCCTTCTAAAGAAGTGACTCAATGACGCCATTCTACCTGTTCTCTGTCTGGAGTTGTGATTCTCTTGTTAATGTGGGAGCAGTCGTTCCTGAGATCTTCTGGTGCCATCCCCAAAGTCTGGATTCCTTCCTTCCTATGGCGGGTGTGTGCTCAAAGACAGATAAATCTGCCTAAAATGGGGAAGAAAGATAATCCTGCTTCCTCTGAGATTAGGAAGTGAAGGAGATTAGGGAGGAGCAGGGAGAGAGGATGAGAAAGAAACTTGTCCATTTTAAAAATAAATTTCAGTGGCAGAACAGCAAGGATTATATTCAAAGCCTAAAGTGGACACTATTACAATATCAGTCCATCATCAGCTGACTCCATTGCTCTGGGCCCAAGGTGAGGCAGAACATCATGGCAGAAGGACATCGTACAGGAAAGCTATTCAGTTCTTTAACCCTGGTGGATTAAAGGATTACTCCCTTGGTAGTTGAATGAACTACTGAGAGGCATCAACTTGGACGAAGTAGGTCACTGGTGGTGTGCCCTAGAAGAACCTCTGTCTTGCCCCGGTCTCCTTCCTCTGTCTCTATCCTCCCTGGCTGGCATGAGCTGAGCAGCTTTCTCCACAGGCCCTTCTACCAATGTTCTGCCTTGGAGCAAGCTCGTCAGAGACTGAATCCTCTGAAACCATGAGTCAAAATATATTTCTCCTCCTCTAAGTCATTCTTGTTAGGTATTTGAAAGGGAAGAAGCGAATGAAGGAAATAGAGTGGAGGGGGCCCAGTGGAGACTGAGACCCTTCTTCTACTTATAGCCTGGGATAGATACAGGGGAATGAGGGAGGGGGAACTAGGCTGTTGCTAGGGGTTTGTCAGGGAAGGGCCCCTGTGGTATCACCTTCATGAGGAACTAGGTATTTTCAGGATTTCAGTCCCAGATAAAAATTTCTTTTCTCATGATGATGGAGTGTCTGGGGTTTCTTTGCATGAAGATGGAGTATTGACTGGCATTTAGATCAGGCTGAGTCAGAGTGGCCTGAGGGGACTCTGGTTCTAAGACAGTGGATATGTTTCAAAATGGTGTTGACTGTGTCCAGTTCTAACCTTATTTTGACCACAGTGATGAAAATATGCCTAATGCAAGTAGATTTAAAAAATCATATTGTCGGATCATAAGACAGATTTTGCAAAATTGACAGGAGAATGACTGAAGAAATACCTGGGAGGAAGACTCATATCTGGGCACCTTGAGAATTAACAGATTCCCTTATTTGGTCCAAGGCAATGCAATCAGATCTCAGTTATCAGGACCCTGAGGTCAGGCAACCAAGAAGGGATATCTGGTGATCCTTACATCACAAAGGATGGGGAAGACTGTTTTAATCAGCTTTATGTACTATGACCTAAGGATCTAACAAGAATAACGTAGAGAAGGAAACGTTTATTTTGGCTCATGCTTTCAGAGGTTCAGTCCATGATGGACCAACTCCATATTTCTGCACCCAAGATGAGGCAGAACATCATGGCGGAATGATGTGGCAAAGGAAGGCAGTGAACATGGGAAACCAGGAAGGATTGAGAGGGATCTGCTCACCAGGGACAAAATATAAACCCAAAGGTATATCCCCAGTGACCTGCTTCTTTCAGCCATATCCTACCTGCCTACAGTTACCCCAGACCATTCAAGTGGATTAATCCTCTGACTAGGTTACATTTCTCATAATCTGATCATTTTACCTCTGAACATTCCTGCCTTGTCTCACATGTGAGCTTTTGTGGAGTATCTCATATCTAAACCATAACGAGAACATAATAATTTTTCAGGGAAACCCAAGACCATCTTAGAAGGAGTCAGGCATGATGGAACAGAGGCCCTCATACTGCCCAAGAAAGCTTCCAAAGATCTGAGGGAATTCCAGATGTCTGAGAGTGTTATGGTTTGAATGTGAGCTCCTGTGTTAATTCAAGAGGTGAAATTATTAGATTTTGAGAACCATAACCCACTCAGTGGGTTGATCCATTTCATAGATTAATAATTTGAATGGATTACTGGGTGGTAAATATAGGCAGCTGGGGTGTGGCTTGAGGCAGTGGGTCACAGGGGGCATGCCTTGGGAATTATATATTTTGTCCCCTGTTTTTCTCCTCTCCCTCCACCCTTTCCTTCCTGGCTGTCAAGAACTCAGCAGCTCTTCCACCATGGTGTTCTGCCTCACCTCAGAGACAGAGCTGGGAGTCTGCCCAACACAAACTGAGACCTCTCAAACCAATAGCCATAATAAACCTTTCCTCTTCTAAGTTGTTCTTGTTAGGTCTTTTTGTCACAGTAATGAAAAGCTGACTAACACAGAGTAACACCAGAGCTCAATGGAAAAAAAAAATCAAACCTTTAACTTTTTTATGCCCAGATAGGAAACATGTGAGATTCAGTCTGGCATGAGCACTGAACAAATACTGGAGTGCTCACCATATGACAGGCACCTGTTTGGGACTCTGGGGATACAGCTGGGAAAATACGAAGTGTTTTCCATTTAGTGGCAGGCAACAGAAAATAAAAAAATACATAAATATTTAATATAATTTCAGCGACTGCTAACTGCTTTGAAGAAAAATAAAACCAAGCGAGGAAACGGAGACGGAGAAAAGACTATTTTACTTAAAGCATTGAAGAAGGCCTCTCTGAGGAAAGACCTCAGGAACGAGGAGCTGAAGTCAGTGAGGGATCAAGGAGCTGTGAAATCTGGGACGACCATTACAGACAGAGGTAGGAGGAAGCACAGAAGCTTCCTCATTCTTGGGAATGAACTTGGCATCTTCTGGAAAGAGTCAGAAGGTCAGTGAGTCCCTCAAAGCAGAAGATGGCCAGAGACCTGGTGGAGGAGATGGGCCAAGAGTCGGATAGCATAGGATCTTGTGGCTTTGGTGAGACTGCAGAAAACTGAAAGCCAGACACAAAGCAGAAGATGCTGTCAGTTAGAAGGGGAAAAAAACTAATCAGAATGTTCTGGAAAAAACTTGAACTCTTCAAAAATGTTCTTTAAACATTATTTAAAATTTTCTTACCAATTAGGGTAGCACTCACCTATAATCCCAGCAGCTCAGGAGGCTGAGTCAGGAGGATCACAAGTTCAACTTAGCAAGGCCCTAAGCACCTTAAGTGAGATCCTGTCTCCGAATAAAACATAGAAAGGGATGAATATGTGGCTCAGTGGTTAAGCACCTGGAGTTCAATCCTCAGAACTAAAAATAAATTTTTTTCGTGCATCACATTTTCATGAAAAATTACTGGGAGAAGGTAGAAGGAAAAATATCTATAGATCAAGGGATATGGCAAGTACTTTGTGATCATTAAAAAAGAAGGATACATTTTTATGTATTTACATGGCAAGATTACCATAATTTGTAGTTGGATAAAAAAAGAAACCTGCAGAAAAACATAAACTGGCTTAGGTAATAAAAATAGTTATTTATATCACAAATTTAAGTCTGGAAGAATACATAATATTGTTAATAATAAGATGGAGTTTTGCATGTGGGGCAAGTGGTTATTAATATTTTCATTTTTTCTCTATTGCTTAATATTTTTACGATGGTTAGATCATCACCCAAAATTCAAGTACATTCCAATGTTTCTTTAGAAAGAGGTAATTGAAAAAACTTAATAGTTACTGAAAGAGTAACGCTCCTTCTCAGTAATATAAATTAATTACTTGTTAAGAGAAGCTTCAAAACATTGCAAAGATTGATCAATTGTTGGAAAAAACTATTGATCAAACCCATGTAGCAACAGATCAGCCAACAAATAGCAAATCTGGTAATGCATGTATTACACTATTTATATCACACATATGACATATACTTTGCATATTTATATTATACATCTATTGCTACTATTTCATCCTCCTCCCAACACAAACAGATCAAATCACTAGTGAGCATCAGCTTACTTCTGTTTTCCCCTCCAGAGCCTGAACTTTTTAGTCCACGTTCTTACTCTGACAGCTCCTGCCCTGTTAGGGATGTTCCAGCCCTGCGGTCCCTCTGAGAGCGGGCCCTGTGCCACCCCACAAATTCATACCCATAAAGCCAGCCCTGTGCATATTATTTATATGCACATTCTATTCCCCATGGAAGATATGAATGAATTATAATCTAGCATCTCTTATTGGCCAATTCAACTCTCCAGTCCTCATTTCCTCTGAAACAATCTCTTTATCCTCAGGCATCTCCTTCTAGAGCCAGGAGAACCACCCATAACTCAAAGTAGAGCTGGTTCCATACTTTTGCTCATTCATTCATAAAACACATACTGAGCCCCTGCTGTGTGCCAGGCACTGTTCTCTCTGCTGGGGAGCAGTGAACAAAGGAGACAGTAAAGCTGGCCATCTAGGACCTTGCATTCCAAATAAAAACAAGCAAATAATATATGCAGGGAATTAATTGAAAATTGATGCTATGGGGAAAATAAAGCAAGAAAAAGGGGGCTGAGACTTCTAGGGGTGTTGACTTTTTAAATTGGCTGGTCACAGAAGGCTTGATGGGTAGGTGAATGTGGAGCTAAGTCGGCAAGGAAATGAGCTAGAGAGCTGGGCAGAAGTTAGGAGGGAGAGCATTGCGGGCAGAGGAGAGCATGAGTGCAAATATCTGGATGTGTCTGAGAAAGAGCCAGGAGGCCAGTGTGGCTGGGGGGATGGGGATGGGATATGGGTGAAGAGTAGGAGATGAGGTTAGAGCAGTAACCAGCGTAGTGGTCCCAAATCCTGGAGAGGCCATGTGACAGGACGCAGAACAAGCCCAGGTGCATTTGAAAGGATTGAAATTGTACAACATGTGGTTTTTTTTTTTTTTTACAACATGTGTTTTTTGACCATAATTGAGTGAAACTGCAAATCAATCATGGAAAGAAATTTGGGGAAAATCACAAATAATGTGGAAATTAAGCAAGACCTTCCTAAATAACCAATGCATCATAGAAGAAACAAAAACAAGTTAGAAAATACTTTTAGATTAGAGAAAATGAAATAAAGCATATAGAAATTATGGGATGTATCTCAAACAGTTATGGGAAGTCAATTCATAGTGGCAAACACCAACATTAAACAAGAAAGAGCTCAGCTGGGTGAGGTAGTATATGCCTATCATCACAGCTACTCAAGTGGTGGAGGCAGAAGAATCTCAAATTTGAGGCCAGGCTGGGCTAGGCAATTCAGCGAGACCCTGTCTCGAAACAAGAAAGGACTGGGGATGTAACTCAGTGGAAAGAATAACCCTGAGTTCAATCCCATGAAAGACAAAGAAAAGGAAGGAAGGAAAGAAGGAAGGAAGGAAGGAAGGAAGGAAGGAAGGAAGGAAGGAAGGAAGGAAGGAAGAATTTCAAATGAATAGCCTAATTGTCCACCCTCAGACACAAGAAAAGAAACAGCAAATGAAATCACATTGGGCCTCACTGGCCATTGTAAGGACTTTGGTTTTTTTAACCTCTGAGTGTCTTTTACATCCTGAGGCCCAAGGAAAAAATCTGAGAGATAAAGAACCAGCCCAAATTGGCATAAAGAAAAAATAAATAACAGAGTCAACACTCACTATTCACAAATTCCATATCTGCAAATTCATCTGCTCACTAAAGTTTATTTGTAACTCTGAAGTGATTACTTGAGGTGATTTTATGGGCATGCACAGAATAGCAAAACCTGAGTCATCCAACATGCAACTCCTAGCTACCATCTTGTTTCAGCTTTCACTATTAACAAGTGCCCCTTTTTATAGTCTCTCTAGTGTCAGTTTTCCTGTGTTTGCACTAATGAGCTTGCTGTTGACAACAACCCCCCAGGCATAATGCTGAAGTGCTTCTAGAACACAGTGATGTGTCTTACTGTGAAAGTATGGTCAATAAATGGGCTAAGGAGATGAGCAGGCACTTCACAGAAGAGGATCTACAAGCAATCAACAGATATATGAAAAAATGTTCAACATCTCTAGTAATAAGATGAATGCAAATCAAAACTACCCTAAGATTTCATCTCACCCCAATTAGAATGTCTATTATCAAGAATACAAGCAACAACAGGTGTTGGCAAGGATGTGGGGAAAAAGGTACACTCATACATTGCGGGTGGGGTTGCAAATTGGTGCAGCCATTTTGGAAAGCAGTATGGAGATTCCTTAGAAAATTTGGAATGGATCCACCATTTGACCCTGCTATCCCACTCCTTGGCCTATACCCAAAGGAGTTAAAATCAACATACTACAGTGATGCAGCCACATCAATGTTTATAGCAGCCTAATTCACAAGAGCTAGATTGTGGAACCAACCTAGATGCCCCTTCAATAGATAAATGGATTAAGTGGTGGTGTATATATATACAGCCATAAAGAATAACAAAATTATGACATTTGCAGGTAAATGGATGGACTTGGAGAATATCATGCTAAGTGAAATAAGCCAATCCCAAAAATAACTAAGTGGTTGATAATACATAAAAGGGGTGGGGGGTAAGGGAAGAATGGAAAAAGAGTGGATTGTGTAGATTGAAATGAGGGGTGGGGACTGGGTGGGGAAGGAAAGATAATAGAATGAGATAAACATCATTACCCTATGTACATATATAAATATGCAAATGGTATGATTCTACTTCGTGTTCAACCAGAAAAATGATAGTTGTATTCCATTTGTGTACAATGAATCAAAATTTAAAAAAACAAAAAACAAAACTCTACTCAGGCAGACTTTATATGCTGTTGGTCATGAATTCAATGTTAACAAATCAACTGTATGTTAAATGAAGTGACTTTACACAGAAACACATAAAAGACAAACACATGTATGGATTGGTTAGTGGAAATGTGACCAGAGGCTCTCAGGAACCTAACTCTGCATTTTGCCCAGACAGTCAGTCAATATTGGCTAGTTCAGTGTTCAAGGCAACTCTGTAGAACATAGCTATCATGAATAGCAAGACTTGACCTTCCATTTCTAGTTGTAACAGCAATCTGACTGTGATCTCTCTCAGGGTACTGACTGAATAGGTTGGGTAGAGGGTAACACTTTCACTCCTTCATCCTTTCCAATGTAGCCATCCCGAAATTGCAAGTGACAATTTGTGGGAATGTGCATTCCATTAGAGACCTACAAGGAAGGAGAAACCATGACCATCAGTGGTTGCTGTCCATGGTGCTGATTGTCTGAAACCAACTTCCTGCAAGAGAAGCAGCATCAGAAAAATGATCATGAAATCCACACAAGTGAATCTAAACACCCTGGTCCCTACACCCCAATGATCAAGGACAGCTAGTTTCTGAAAGAGACTGACTCCGTGAGCATGTGTGAGCATCCTGGTGGAGGAGGGGGACATTCACAGGAACTGAAGGACATCATTTTAGAGCTTCAGGAACCCTGGAAAGAGCCAAACCTGAAAGCAAATCTATTTATTCCAGTGGTCCCCACACTTAGGTCTAAGCCCTTGTTTTAGTGGAACCAAGTCTTCTAAGCTACTTTAGACACCACTTGATCTTCTACTCTCTAGAAGATTTAAGATCTCCTGTTATTTATTGTGACTAGCTTCCTGAGACCCTGAACCCCAATACTGATCCTCTAAAACACAGAAACTCTGGATTTTTGCAGAGAGATGCTGCAAAAAGTTCCAAGGGGTATAAATAAATTGTAGAGAAAGCCATGCATCAGAGAAGTCAAGAGAAGACAGTGTTTCACCAAGACAATTACCAAGTGCCAAAGAAGATGAAAGGAAAGGAATTGTGTAGACTGGGTGTTTTCAAAACCCAGAATTTACTCAGACTCTGACTTTGGAGAACCAGCTCATCTCCATTTTTTAGCCCATGTGTTTTAAATGAAGCTGATTCTTCCCGGAGGCGAAGCATGTAATCCAAACCTAAGCCAATCACTATGACTGGAATGTGCCCCCTGCACAAAGTATATGTTAAAAAGTGAATCCCCAAAGCACACTGCTAAGAGGTGATTAGAATATGAGGCTCTGCTCTCATGCATGGAGAATTCTGATATAAAAGGGCTTGAAGCTGTGAGTTTGATCTCTTGCCCTACCCTGCCCTCCTTGCCTTTTTGCCATGGGATGATAAAGCACAAAGCAGATTCTGATGCCTTGATTATCAGACTTCCAAACCTCCAGAACTATGAGAAGTAAATTCATTTTCTGTATTAATTATGCAAGCTGTGCTATTTTCTTATAGGAGCACAACAAGAACTAAGATAGTGGTCAATGCATTCCCACACTCCCAAGGCATTCTTCAGTTAGGGGTTGGAACATACCTCAAGTAACACAGTAAAGCCCGATAAGCTTTGCTCATAAGGAATCCTACAGGCTGCACTTGATCCATCAGTCCTGCTAGACTCTGAGTTATGTACATGTGCAGGCTGGAGCCAGCAGAACCATCTTAGGACTTCACAGAACAGGGAATGCTATAAACACCAAGGAAGCAGAGCAGAGGCTCAAGCATAGAGAAATTAGGTGCTGGTGGAAGTCCAGCTTAAGTGGAACCTGAGGTCAAACATTCCTATGCATAAGTTGAATCGTTGCATTCTTAAACCTAAGTCGGTTTAAGGTTCTGATAACGTGAAATAAACACAGTCCTACCTGAATTAGAACTAAGTACCAAAAGTGGAGTGTTTCAGGTGATGCATGGTAAAATGTGGAACTGACAAGAGTCTTGTGATGCTGGGGTGGTGTAGAGACAACACTGATCCATAACCAAGAATCAGAACTGAGGATAAAGGGGCCATGGAAACTTCCTGGGGTGTTGCCAGTGTTCTCTAGTCTGTTATGGGGATGGTCATATAAGTATATACAATTACCAGAACTCATTGGATTGTACCCTTCAAACATTTCACTATGTAACTTTGCTATGTCAATTTTTTTTCAGTGCTAGGGACTGAACCCAGAGCCTTGTGCTTGGAAGGCATGCACTCTACCAACTGAGCTATATCCCCAGCCCTTCACTACATCAATTTTAACTTGATTTTTTTAAAAGAAGCCAGTCAAGCCTAACTTCACTGTATCCTATAATGTATCCTGACTTCAACTAGCTTGTCACCTTTCAAAAACATTCTTCTTTTTTTTAAACAAGAAACTTATTTAAACAACAAGACTCTTGACTTGAAGGGAAAATTAGGAATTTTTTAAAGAGTAATTTACCCCTACTTAAAGACAGATTGCCCTACATGTAACAGCTACGTACAGATATGTTATAAAATTGTTCTTGGTTTTACAATGATAAATGAGAAACATCAAAATTCTCCAATTGAACAAGGTATGAAAGGATTTTTATGTTGTTCAGGTTTTTGTTTTTGTTTCTTGTTTAAATAGTGAGAGCAAAATAACTTACTGGAAGATAAAGATAAGAGCTGATTAAGCTTGCCACTAATGGAGAAAGGGGATAATTTCACAGAACCAGTATTTTTCCCCATCCCATCTCCACTTGATGTCAATCAAAACATATAATTGGCTAATTAGTTTTTAAAAATGCAATGTGCGTGTGCACATACATCAGTTACAATAAAGGAATGGGGGAGGGAAAATGAAAGAATAGAGAAAACTATACAGTCATAGTTGGGATGTGGTGGAATCAAATTGCAGTTTTCTAATTAAGACTGTATTCTTGGTCTGTGAGAACAGAGTTTGGAAGAAAGTAGCAGGTTCCCTATGTAGTAGACACCTCCTGTCTGCTGCTGGAACACATGGATTGTATCTTCATCCTCCATTTCCAACTGTGCAGGTGAGTCTGCTTCATTAATTGGCTGCCCATCAAATCAGAATCTGATCTACCTCATCAACAGACCCTGTGGTTCACAGTAGGCTTTCATTAGTTTCCTAAGGGGTGTCTTAATCTTAAACTGCACTGCAAAACCATCTTACTCCACCACCTTCAAGTTCATATGATCCTTGTTCTCAGTCTTGACTCCTTCCTTGGGTTTTTTGTCAGTCATGGCAAATGCTGGAGTCTTCTCAGCTGCCACTTCACAGAAGAGGTACCAGGTCTGCACCGAAAGAGCACACGACATTATTCTTACGGTACAGAACATATATATTTCAACAACAGCAACAAAATAACAAGAGATCGTAAAAATCACTTGTAAACCCACCCCAAGAGATCATCTCTTTTAAAAACACATATATGTTCTGACATACATATAAGCATATATGTAGAGAAACACCCGCATATAGAATCTATTATTATTCTAGTCTATATACTGTTTATCAACTGCTCTTTTAGTTTTGCCAATCAAACTGAGTCAGTATATTGACAGGGGGAAAAAATCCCACTGGTAAGACTTTATCCCAAGAAAATAATCAGAGATGTAAATGAAGATTTTATACAAAGAATATGTGAAAGTTTGGAGGCAATACATGTATTGATAAATTGATTAAATTTTTTGAATGGAATACTTAGGCAAATACACATTTTTGGCAAGGAAAGTTACCTGTAATATATCACAAGGTGAAAAAAAACCAGTCTTCATTTAACAATGAGAAAATATGATGTATTGCCCTGTGTGGCGGTGCATGCCTGTAATCCCAGCAGCTTGGGAGGCTGAGGCAGGAGGATGGAGAGTTCAAAGCCAGCCTCAACAACTTAGCGAGACCCTAAGCAACTCAGTAAGACCCTGTCTCTAAATAAAATACAAAATACAAAATAGGGCTAGGGATGTGGCTCAGTGGTGGAGTGCCCCTGGGTTCAATCCCTAGTACCAAAAAAAAAAAAAAGGAAAAGAAAAAATGATGTATTATCATCAAAACAAACTTCAGAAACTTAAGAACAGCATATATTTCAAAATCCTTCTGTGTACACGCACACACAATCATATCTGTATACAGTACACTGAATGTGTGTATATATGCAAAATATTCACCTTACTGTTAACCGTGCTTATTTAGTGGGTATTTCGGATTGCCATTTTAATTCTTCATAGTGAGCATGCATTGTAAGAAAAAACGGTGGAGATTTTTTTTTTAAAATAGGTTTTCTTTAAGTTGCTCTCCAGTAGTGCTGGGCTTGTTTCCACCACCCAGGCCACTAAATAACCCTTGCTACACAAAGGGTCACCTTGGGTCATCAACAGAGGCATCTCCCGGGAAGTCAGACACGCAGACTTTCAAGACCCACCACACCCTTTAATTTTACCAACAGATCTGTAGGTGATTGTGCATCTGAGACGCTCTGTGTGAAAACAGACCCCCTTCTGGGGTCTCCATTACTTCCCTACTCAAAGGGATGGTGGCTTAGGAGAGGACCTCTATGTAGTTCCTTCCAGTTGCGATTTCTAAACTCATGTCTGCTGGTAATCCGCCTGAGTCCCTATAAAAAGGCAACTGAACACATCAAAGGACGAGTGGCCTAGTTGAGCAGATGCAGGAGACCACTGAGGAAGCCTGCCTCACCGGGCAGGTCAAGAGCGAATCAGATGGGATGGGGGACTAAAGGCTACGTGGGATTCCTGCCGGTGCTGACGCAGGAAGACACCTGTGATCTGGAACAGAGTGGAAGGCGCAGGACAGTCACAGAGCAGCAGGAGGAGCTGTGAGGTGCCTTGCGGGAGGTGTCACCGAGACCCAGGGGAATGCAGGGTGCAGGGTGGCCTCAGGGAGGCAGCAGGCACTCGCTTTGCCGCGCGGAAAGGCCCAGGGCTGGCCCAGCTGGGGCGCAGAGATGCTTCAGGATGGCAGGTGGCGCTGTGGAGTCGTGGCCCGCTCGGTTTGTGCCCTGTTCTCGGCGGGCGGCCTGGGGAATACACCTGGGCAGGTAGGAGGGGGCAGAACCTGAGGGGGCGGAGTTCTAGGGGCGGGGCCCAGGCTCTGCCCACAAGAGCCCTTGGGCGCGCCAACTGGGGATGCTTGCGCTGCGAGGAGCGCAGAAAAGGAGCGTAGCCGGATGGTGCACACGCGAACCCCCATCCTTCGGAGCTGAGAGGTGAGCTAGCCGGGCTGGGTCGGACCCGTAAGGGTTCCAGGCACCAGAGCGCCGCCGGACGCGGTGGCCTCCCGGACGCGGATCGTGCGGTGGGTCGGTGGCCTTACCGGCATCACCTGTGGCTGCTTGCGGGTGGCGGGGATGCAGGGACACTTTCCCGGAGCGATCGGGTCCGGCTCTCTTGTCTCATCACGCCGTGGCGCGGGTCCCAGAGCTGGGCGATAGGCATTTCTGAGCCCCCTTCCCCGCCTTGGCGAAGCGCATGGACTTGATCGTGGCTGCTCCTTTTACGCTCTGGAATGCTTTCTTTGGAGGTGAACTGTTGTTGCAGAAAGAAGCAAACACTTGAAGCGGGCTGGCTGGTCTCTTGAGCGGGCGGCCTCGGCCCAAACTGTCCTGGGGCAGACGGGGGCAGACCGGGCTTTGGCCGCAGGACAGCGCCCAGTAGCTCCGTGCAAGGGCGGGCAGGACATGCGGAGGCTCCCAAGAGGAGCTTGGGTCGGGTGGTCGAGTCAGAGGCTCAAGCGATCTCCGCACGGCGCGACAGCAGTGCGCACATCAGGTTAGGTCTCTGGTCCCTTCCAAGTTCTGTGTCCAACCTTGCCCAAGACATGGAGCAAATTTCTCACCCCTCCCCAGGTTCTTTCACTGTGACATGGGGAATGGACGAAGTCAGCGGTAGTCCAAGGGTGTGCAGTAGGGATCCGCGGTCAGGAACCAGGACACTGGAATTTGGAAAAAAAAAAAAAAATCCTTTTAATCCTTCTTACCTTTGTGGCCCAGGGCAAATTCCCTTGAGTCTCTGCACCTCAGTTTCCTCCTCTGTGAAATGGGAATCTATAATACCTTATATAATTTGTAGTGAGAATTTAATTAGGTAATGTGCAAAAAGGACTAAAGGGTGCTGGGACACAGTTAGGGATGGATAAATGATAGTCATTTGATGCTGCCACTGTCACTGACATTTCAGGAGCAGGATAGCTAGTAGACACAAAAGTCTGGACTCCTGCATTCAAATCCCAGCTCAGCCACTTTCTTTTTAATATATTTTTAGTTGTCAATGAATCTTTTGTTCAATTTTATTTTATTTGTATGTGGTGCTGAGCATCAAACCCAGGGCCTCACACATGCCAGGCAAGTGCTCTACCACTAAGCCACAACTCCAGTCCCCCAGCCACTTTCTAATGTAAGGTTGGGCAAGCTACTTAACCTTGGTGTCTCCGATGCATTTGCATTATGGGGGGGGGGATTCTGATACCTACCTAGGCAGACTGTTGTGAAAAATTAAATGAGGTAGTACCTGAAAAGTACTTTGAAGAGTATGTGTCGGTTGCTGATTCTTCCTCACAGGTGGCACAATCCAGTGGGAGCTACAAACTTGTTTTGCCTTGAACTTGAGATATTTGTGGGGTTCCTCTGACATTACCACTGTGCTCAGGGTCAGTCGCAGGGAAGGAACTGACGAGCAGTGGGACCCCAGGTATTGTCTTCAGTGAGAAGACTGAGAGTTGGAGATGGGAGCTTCCAGAATCACAGCTTCTGGTGAACATTGAATGCAGAGGAGCAAAGTTTTCCTGGGCTGCAGTTTTATTTGGCAGGACATCAAACCTGGGCCTAGATTTTAAAAATATATTATTGCTACCCTTTTCTTTTTTGGTTTTGGATTGTTGTAAAGGCAAAGGTGGGAATGAGTAATATTTAAAATGATCAAACAAAACAAATTTTGCAGCAACTCTGGAGGCCGAGGCAGAAGGACCTTAAGTTCAAGGCCAGCCTCAGCAACTTCACAGGACTCTCTCTCAAAATCAAATTAAAAAAAATAAAGGCTAAACCGATAGCTCAGAAGTAGAACCCTCCTGAGCTCAATTCCCAATTCTGAAATAAACAAACAAATGAACAAAAACAAATTCTATTCCTCTTGCCAAGAGGCTAATAGCATAATTTGGGGCATTGTAGGTAGTTTTTGCATCCTAACGAAATCATAGAAGTCTCTGGAGGGTTTGGAACAGTATGACTGACTCTGGATACCTCACCTCTACTCTCAACACTCTATTTCTTTTGCATCGTAAGCCTCAAACCCACTAGTGTTGTAATTTTGAAAGACCCCAGCTTTGCTCCAGCTCCCAATTTTGGACCATATTCCATGGATTCACCATGGTGAAAAAGTAATTCTACAGGCCCCGAATCCTCCCTAAAGAACTTAACAGGGCACACCTAAGTCCATGTTTCAGACATGGTACTTCTGAGGATGTGGGGGCCACTCTGTATAACTCCAAATCAGAGCATGCCCTAATTTGGCTTTGGTACTGTGGGAACACATAGGGACAGAGTTTGCATACACCCCTCCGGCAGAAGTAGTCTCCTTTACTATCCAGAGTATTTGGAAATTAAATATCTCACGATACTTTCTCTTTCCTCCTATCTTTAGTCTCAGGTACTGTTGATCACTGCTTGCTTTGATGAGGGGCATGGCAGCCCCCAGTACAATACCAGGCCCCTCAAAGACATACTATGGTGCTTAAGGCTGCAAGATTCCTGCCCAGCTTCTCCACTAACTAGCTGTACAATCTTACACAAGTTGATCCACCTCTCTGAGCTCATTTTCCTCCTCTGCAACACGGAGATAATAATACTATGCCTACTTCATGGAATTGTTGAAACATGAAATGAAATATATATATGTTCATATATATAGACTATGTTTATGTAGAGATACTATATAAATTTATAAGACTGAAAGACCATATGTATATATGAGAAATATGAAATGATTATATATATATATACACACACACACATATATACACTGCATAGTGCATTAGTACATTTGTAAAATGAATATTATTTCACACTGCAAAGTTTCTGGGACTGAGATGCCTCATGTATATTGATGAATGTAATAATTTGCTTTCTAATACTCTCCCCGAGAGCTGTTGCTAAATCAAGGTGCATTCTCCAAATGAATGGTATCTTCAAATCAAAGAAACGTGGCACAGTGCCTGGCAAATATTAGGTGGCTGACGGTTGTAGAATATTGTGTGTGTATATATATATATATATATATATATATATATATATCTCCTCTCAGGTGCTCTGAAACCCTTAGAGCTTGTCTGGAAAGAAAAGAAACGAAACAGAAATCATTCCACTTTCAAGAAAGCAGCAGGGAAATGGGGCTGGAGGAGTTGGGGCCAGGAACATGATCTAAGGCGTTGGCAGAAAATTCTCTGGGCTGATTTCATCTGTCAGTGACACCTTGCTGAGCACTTGCCTGTGCCAGACCCTGCTCTGAGCACCAGGGGGCTTGTTGGGAGAGCAAGGCTGCCCTCCAGGAGGGCAGGTGGGTGCAATGATAAGGCACGTTGCAGTACCCCCACCTGATAAGACAGGTGCTGATTGGCTTGCACCGAGGACTCCTGTCCCAGAAACCCAGGGGAAAGGTCCTTCGGCCAGTCAGGCCAGTCTTCAGCGGGTTCCACCTGGCCCAGCCCCCACAGGGCTAGGCCTGGGGGCCCTAAGAGGAGGAGACAGCCTCTTTGGCAGCTGCGGTGGCCAAGAACAAATATCCTGGAGAAGGGGCCAAGGCCTCAGAATGTAGACTGTCCAGCCCACAGAGGAAAAGAGGAAGAAAGCCTCCGAGGTCCCTGGCCTCCAGGGACCTGCCAACAGGCCAGCTTGAACGAGCTCACCTGCTTTTCTCCTCTGTCCCTCCAGCAAGCTGCCTGCCCGCCAACTCCCATCCTTGCCATGGCTCCTGGAGAGAAGATCAAAGCCAAAATCAAGAAGAATCTGCCTGTGAGAGGCCCTCAGGCCCCCACCATCAAAGACCTGATGCGGTGGTACTGTCTCAACACCAACACCCACGGCTGCCGCCGCATCGTGGTGTCCCGCGGCCGCCTCCGCCGCCTCATCTGGATCGGATTCACGCTCACCGCGGTGGCCCTCATCATCTGGCAGTGCGCCCTCCTCGTATGCTCCTTCTACACTGTCTCTGTCTCCATCAAAGTCCACTTCCAGAAGCTGGATTTCCCCGCTGTCACCATCTGCAACATCAACCCCTACAAGTAAGAGGCAAGGAGTAGGGATCTAGGAGCAAGAGTCATGACCCCCGTCCCCCAGATGCCAAAGCCCCTGCAGTTGGGGTGCCGACACCAGCTCGTAGATGTGCTTTTAGACATTTGAATTCATTGCCAACTTTGGTAAACTGCCCTCTCTGGTGCTCCAAAACTATATAAGGTTTCAGTCCATTAGCTACTTCTGGAGATGGGCTAGCTCAGGGGAGGCAGATGGGGGAGATTGCAAGGACCCGTTTTGCTTGGAGGTTGGGCCTGGAATGAGCTCTCTTCCTCTCCCTCCCACCACAGACACTCACACCAAACCCTGCTTAGCCATTCCCCCCAGCTTTCCAAGTCCACACTCTCCACAAAATGTGAGCTCAGGGCTGACTCAGAAATGACTTGCAGAAGCATCCCGGCTGCCCTAAGCCTCTTCTGAGTGAGCCCAGCCCCACTGGTTGAGATCACTGGGCTCTGGGCTGGATCAGCTGTTGGTGCTTCCCATTGTCAGCTGCAGGACCTGTTCTAAATGGGTCATCAGAGTCCTCAGGATCATCCAACACTGATCTGCCAGGCAGGTCAGAATTCAGAATTTTGTCAGGGCAGGGGTGGAGGTGGGGAGATCAGAAGAGCGGGGTGGTGGGGGAGGAAGATTATGATGATTATCAAAGGAAGCCGACTTGTCCAGTCATCAACATGTTGACAAAACTCAGAATCCAAATCAGGTCTAAGACTCATTCTCTGCCTCTTAAGTCTCTTTCCTTTCTTCCTCTTTTCTTCCTTCCATTCCTCCCTTCTCCCTCCCTCCTTCCACCCATTATTTAATTACTCGGCTTCTAAAAATTGTCTTGCATAGGTTCCGAGGCCTAGAACTGAACAACCTACACACAGTCTTTGACCTCGTGAATCTCACATCATAGTGCGAATATAGCTACACTATGATAATTAATAACCATGACTATTAAATGTATACATACGTGTGTTTCCTATGTATGTAATAAGTTATCTGAACCTTCCCAATAACCTGAGGAAATTGAGACACAGAAAAGCTAAGTGATGTGTCCAAGGTCACACAGCCAGTACTGGGATGGGGAATTTGAACTCAGGTAGTTAAGCTGGGGAACTGATACTCTGAATCACCGTGCTGTGTTGCCTTGGCCTCGACCAAGGGGGAGAGAAAAGAGGGGGGAGGGTTAAGGGAGAGGCTGGGAATATTTGGTAGTGTGAAAAAAATTTAAATGGCACCATCGGGCTTGCTCAAGACCACTCGAAGGTATTCCTGTGTTCTCGGTGTTGTCCAGGACACAGGGTAACGTGCCCTCCTTCCTCCCAGCTCCAGTTGGAGGGTTGGAGGCCGCCAGTTGGCAGAGGCAGGGCATGTGGGGTGGAGATGGAGCCTGCCCCCTGGGTAGACTCCTGGTTAGCAGTTATTTATTTGTCCTCACTGTGGCTGGTTAATGGGAGGTACCTGTCACCACTCCAGAAAGGCTGGTTGGGACAAACTCATCAACACACCCCGAGAGCAAGCAGACAGTGGTGGCAGAGGTGAAGCCACAAGATGTCATGCAAGGGTCACCCATGAGCCTTTCCCTTTTGTGGGAGCCAACAGTGACATTGGACGGGGCTGGTGGTAAAGGCTTGGTCCTCTTGGCCAAGGTGTGGGCGGGGACCAGGGGTGGGTGCACCTTGATGGAATATAACATGGAGAAGTGATGGCATTCTGCTGGAGGGCTTGGCCTTCTCTGACGGACGCTCCCTTCCCATCTTGGCAGGTACAGTGCTGTGCGTGACCTTCTGGCTGACTTGGATAAGGAGACCATAGGGGCCTTGAAGTCCCTATTTGGCCTTTCAGAGGTGAATTCCCGGAAACGTCGGGAGGCAGAGTCCTGGAGTTCAGCCTGGGACGGCATCCAGCCCAAATTCCTCAACGTGGTCCCGCTGCTGATCTTCAATGAGGAGAAGAGCAAGGCCAGGGACTTCTTCACTGGCCAGAAGAGGAAAGTGAGCGGGAAAATCATTCACAAGGCCTCCAACATCATGCATGTCCATGAGTCCAAGGAGGTGGTGGGGTTCCAGCTGGTGAGACTTGCTTCCTCACAGTTTGGGGGCATGGAATGTGCTGGAACTGGTGGGCCCAGGGTCTCTTCTCCAAGCCATTTGCTCCTGTAGACCACCTGAAGAAATATCCCCAGTGAGCGATGAGTGGGCTGTCAGAAAGTGAGACTGACTTGGGCAGTCTTAAAACATGGGGGAAATGTCTTAGGAGGTGACCTGTAGCTCATGGAGGCCTCTCAAGAGGAGAGAAACTAGGGAAGATCTAGGAATCTAGGTGGTAAGAAGTGATAGGTTCATTTCAGATATTGCTGCTGGATGGATAAGCTATTTTCAGGTTTTTTGTTATTGCTTTAAGATACAAATTCCAGGGCTGGGGATATAGCTCAGTTAATAGAGTGCTTGCCTTGTAAGCACAAGGCCCTGGGTTCAATCCCCAGCAAACCTCCCCCCCAAAAAAGGTGTAAATTCCATCTTGGGACCATCTGGTTGGCCATGCATGGATCACCTGACCTCCTCTTGGCTGATAACGGAAGGCAGGACAATCTCACCAAACTGTATCAAAGTGGTTAGAGGGAGGGAGAAAAATTCCACAAAGAAAAATTGGATGGAGACACCAGAAGGAAGAAAATAGATAACCTAACGACAAAACCAGGGTCCCTTGTACTGCTGCCTTCATGAGGTGCTGTGGCCTGATTTCTCATCTCCCCTTCTGGTCCCATTTGAGGAACTTTTGGGAACAGTCCCTCACTGAAAATGAATTCCATCACCTTCCTAGGCAAACTCCATCACCATCATCTTGCCCCATGCCCCATCAGGAGATGCTTCTATACCTTATATCTTGATTGCTTTTACTTCTCTACCTATAATCACACACCCTGAAAAAGGGCCCCTCTTCAAAATCTCTGAGACTTCAAAGTGTTCCTAAGATTATTCACGGAACAGCCACAAGACTCTCTTTGATACGTCACAATCAATTTCTTGACGTCTGTCCTTTCAGAAGACTTTGCAAGCCCTGGGTGATGAGAACGTCTGGAATGTACCGTGACTTCCTGGTGAAGTCTCATTATCATATAATTCAAGAGTGGGTCCTCTCAACCACTATATGTGGTCAGTTAGGATGGTATTTCAGTCAATATTTTGTAAGTGACATACTGGATACCTAATGCCTTGCCTAAGATCCTGCGGAGAAGTAGCATCAGGGTCTGGGATAGAATCCAGATTTCTAAACTGTTTATGTAGCAGGAAATGGGATGGATTGTGTAGGAACTCAGAAGCATTAATCAGCCAAACCCCAAATGTCTGGGGAACCTGTGGAAGGTAGTTTTGCTTCTTACCTGGTGGCAGACTGAAGTACAGGGTCAGAGGAGCTGAACTCAGCATCCTTCTTCACGAGCCTCTTTCCTATCCTTAAGGCTTCAGGATGACTTCTCCCAGTCCCCAGAGGTAAAAGGAAAACCATCCTTGTCCTGGGCTTCCCTCCTGTTCCCCTGAGTATCTGACCTGAAGTTTCAATTACTCATCCTCACAGTCCTTCCAAAAGGTAGCAGATTGCTGGGCGTGGTGGCACACATTACAGCATTTGAGAGGCTGAGGCAGGAGGATCACGAGTTCAAAGCCAGTCTCAGCAACTTAGTGATGCCCTAAGCAACTCAGTGAGACCCTGTCTCTAAATAAAATACAAAATAGGGCTGGGGATGTGGTTCAGTGGTGGAGTGCCTCTGAGTTCAATCCCCAGTTAAAAAACAAAAGGCAGCAGATCGCCTGGTAACAGCCTGGCATCTGGCATCTCTTCTTATTTATAGTGTTCCAATGACACCTCCGACTGTGCCACCTATACCTTCAGCTCGGGGATCAACGCCATCCAGGAGTGGTACAAGCTGCACTACATGAACATCATGGCCCAGGTGCCTCTGGAGAAGAAGATCAACATGAGCTACTCTGCGGAGGAGCTGCTGGTCACCTGCTTCTTTGACGGGATGTCCTGCAACGCCAGGTCAGGAAAGGGAGGCAGTTCTCTCAGCCTCTGAATACTGGTAGCTCTGAGCGCCAGGCTCCCTGCCTGCAGCTCCAGCTCAGCTGTGGGACTTGGGAGCAGAGGGTGCTCTTCTCACTGTTCTGCCCTTTGGAAAACTACATATATAGGAGCTAGTTCTAGAATCAGTGAGTGAAGTGTATGTGGCAGGGGACCACAGTATCTTCAAACTCACAAAATTGCTTCTCATGACATGGAAGAGTTGACGGTGTGCATTTAACTTTGCATATTACTGTGATGCATAACGCTCTCCTACAAAGGAAGGAAGGAGGAAAAGGAGGGTGGGAGAAAGAAAGGCCTCTGTTCACATTTGTGAGCCTTTGAACCTTTCCACCCTGAGCATTGCACTCAGATTCCTGGTGGTGACTGGGAGTGGATGAGACATTCTATGAGATCCTGCTTGTCCTAAGGATTTGCTTCCTTCTTTTTTAAACACTAAGCCTCTCCCACCTGTCTATGTGGATCCCTGCAAAAACAGAGTGATTGGAATGACAGCTCCCTAAGGGATGGGTTCTAAAGTCCCATAAGTCGTAGGATGGGATTCCTTCTCTTGGGCGGGGGGCATTTCCTAGGACTGGTAATTTGAATGGAAAAAATGTTACGTGTTGGCTGAGAAATTCAAGGTGAAGGAAGCTGCCCACACGTGGGGCACAAGGATTGCCATGTCAGAACAGAGAAGCTGGCAAGAGGGCTGAGGGGAGAACAGAAAGCAGAGTCTAATTCCACCTCAGTGTTTGAGAACCTGGCTCGAGGGGTTCTCCTCAGCAAAGGAAAAACAGGGAAAGTGGGTCATGTCTATCGCCCATGGTCCTCAGGGAGAGGTGGCCCCATTCACACTGCCCGGACCTCAGCCTTGAGGCACCAGAGGAGTTCCTGGCCCAGCCCTTTCTGACCAGTTTGCTTCATCCATAGGAACTTCACACTCTTCCACCATCCCATGTATGGGAACTGCTACACGTTCAACAACAGAGAAAACGAGAGCATCCTCAGCACCTCCATGGGGGGCAGTGAGTACGGTAAGGAGACCCGGGCCCTTGGGCAGCAGGATAACCGGGGGGTGCTTGAGCTTCCAGAAATACAGATGTCTCCACCTGGCCCCAAACCAGAGAGGCTGCCTTCCCTTCTCTGCATTTCCATCAGCGCCTGTGTGTGGCTTCCTTTCTTCAATGTGGGTGTCTATCTTCTCTTTTGATTTCTCTTCTTTATCCTTGAGAGAGAGACAGGGATATGGCTGGGCTTCCTGCTGCTGAGATGCCACTCTGGTTTAAGCTTGTATCTGGGGTGAGTAATGCTGGGCAGGTGGCTTCTGGATGAAGTTAAACCTGGACGTGCTGAATAGGAGATTAAGGAGGTGGACACGCCTTTACCTCAGTTAAGATGACAGATTCTGGAGCCAAAACCCAACTCTGCCTCTAACTGGGTGACCTTGGGCAGATACTGTCCTTCATCTGTTGAGTGAGACTAATAATAGTATCTCCCACTAAGAGATCTGCTGCACACTCGATTAGTGTCCTCGGGCCACCATAAAAGAAGGTGCATGGTTGGTTTAAACCATAGACATTGGAGGCTGGGAATTCCAAGATCAAGCAAATTTGGTTACTGTTGAGACTTTGCTTCTTGGGTTGCAATCTAGCCCTCATCTGCCCTTCAGTGGCTGGGCCTTGGATGTGAGCCTTCTAAAGCACCAAGGGAGTCAGCCACCCCAGGGAACGCCATACGGGGCTGTGACCGCAGTAAGGAACCTTATCTTTTCAGGGCTGCAAGTCATCCTGTACATAAACGAAGAAGAATACAACCCCTTCCTTGTGTCCTCCACTGGGGCTAAGGTGCTTATCCACCACCAGGATGAATATCCCTTCATTGAAGACGTGGGAACGGAGATCGAGACGGCAATGTCAACCTCCATAGGGATGCATCTGGTAAGAGACTATTCTGATTCCGCAGGCTGGGAGGGAAGGACATCTTTTTTCAGGGATCACCTGTGAAGCACAGCTTAAGGAAAAGGGTGCTTGTTTCCAAGGGCACGTGGTGCTGTATTGTCCAGTGGTTACCCCAACGGTCATTCTGGTAGGTCACCTCATTCACAGAGGTCGTCTTTGTATCTTCTCTAGGGATGAACAAGGCAGGATGCCATTTTGAGAAAGAATTTATAGAACCTCCTTTGTTCCTCCCAACTCCCCCCAAAAGCCCTAGCATTAAAGGAATCTGTACAGAGACTGACTGTATATTTGTCAAGAATACAAATACAGCAGATTAACATCTTTGTTTCTAGGATTCTAGAGGCCTCTGGGGACATGTAAACAACTATTTAAAGACCAATAAAAGTCACTGGACTATCAGAGTTCTGTTCTGTCCCTCAGACTCCCATCAATTTCACCTCATTTACATAGAACCCCTTCTTTTTTTTTTTTTTTTTTTGGGTACTGGGGATTGAACCCAGGGGCACTCCACCACTGAGCCACATCCCCAGCCCTATTTTGTATTTTATTTAGAGACAGGGTCTCACTGAGTTGCTTAGGGCCTTGCTAAATTGCTGAGGCTGGCTTTGAACTCACGATCCTCCTGTCTCAGCCTCCCAAGTACTGGGATTACAGGCGTGCACCACCACGCCCCGCTAGAACCCCTTCTTTGTCCAAGTCTATGACCTCTGACCTCACCGAGGGCCGAGAACCCTCAACACTATCAGTAGGGCACATCTGTGCTGTTGACTCCAACCACATGATTTATTATTCAACATTTATTTATTTCCTTATTTATTTTTTGGCACCAGGGATTGAACCCAGGGGCACTTCACCGCTGAGTTACCTTTCCAGCCCTATATATTTTTTTTTTTTTAGAAACAAGGTCTTGAGAAGTTGCTTAGGGCCTTGCTAAGTTGCTGAGTCTAACTTTGAACTTGTGATCCTCCTGCCTCAGCCTCCCAAGTCGCTGGGATTACAGGCGTGCACCACCACACCCAGCCTATTATTCAATTTTAATCTTTGCTAATCTGTCAAGAAAAAGATGGCATCCATTATAATTTTACTTTGCATTTCTTCTTGGTGGCATTTTTCACATTTGTGGTGGGCGGGGCACCCTCAAACATTTTCTTTGTGGACTCACCTTTCATGCCTTTGTTGGTATCTGAACTTAGTGCCCCACATTAAACTTCTCAGTCTGCATCCCTCACAAACGTTTCCTCCAGAGCAGTGGTTTCCAAACCCAGTTGATCACTAGGCTCACATGTACTATACCAGAATCTCTGGGAGATGAGCCCAAGGATCCATAATGTCATCAAACTCCAGTGATTATGCTAGAGGCAACACAAAGAGGAATCTTGGTTTTAGAAACTTGAGCAATTCTGGATAAAAAGAGAAGCAAATCATGTCTTCCCAAGTAAAAGTGAAACCAAAGTGAAGCCAAGGGCCTTCCTTGCACAGCTGCAGATGGCTTTGGGTTGGGTTATGAAGTGATGTGGTGGGCATCAGAGGCTGGGATAGCCATCCTCCATCACCCATTCAACAGTTATTTTCCAAGTGCCTCCTATGTGCTAGATACTGGGAGACCCTCAGGATGGTTGTCTGGTAGGACAGATGCTCTTAGAGGCCTGTCATTTAGAAACTTTGTCCTAATGGCAGAGAGACATAATGTGTACCAGTTTGGGCTATGTAGATGCTTATTTCCTAAAGGGAAAAAAGTCTTGAGCCCCCCAACCTGTTCAGACTGCAACTTTGAAAGACTTCTAGAGCCAGGTCACTGATGCCTCTGATCCTTGGGAAATCACAAAACTCCCAGAGGACAACGATGACATTTTGGTGTCACATTTCCTATAGCATCTCATCTACACTGGGAAGAAGGACCTGGGTTTTGCAGCCCATCCACCCCTTCCCTTTTACCGTCTCCCTGCCTTCTACCTCTTGTAGCATCTGCATACTGGGCTGAGGGCAGAGCTTGCAAAAGTTCAAGAATGAATGAATTCTGCCCTCTGACTTTTTGCTCTGAACTTGGAAATACCTACCCTCATTGTTGAGCAAATATTGTGGTTGTGAATGGCGGGTAAACAGACATGGGCGCGTTTTCTGCTACACCATTTTGAGATATAGAAAATCAAAGCCACAGAGCAGGGTCAGTCAGCTCTAGATCTGATTTATGAGCATTGAGAACGACAACAAAAAAGCAGGGATTACTAAAGGGTCAGCAAGGGGTCACTAAGAACAAGTCCAAACAAACTAAACTTCCTTCCTTTTTTTATTTTTTAACCTTTATTTATTTATTTACTTTTGATAAGCATGCTAAGCTGTTAGGCCTCGTCAGTTAGACAGAGTCATAAGTCGGTTAACCTTCCTTATTTCATGGGACCATGTGTTCAAAGCACTGTGTTTTCAAAAATGAACACAAAGCTCCTGCCTTCAAACGTCTTGCTTTTCAGAGGGGAAGACAAAAAACTACACATTTGTAATGTAGTTCTCATCTCTGTGGAAACAAAGGCTTTGTACTCTATCCAGGTTCAGTTTTTACAACATAGTATATCTTCATTAATATTGGATGGATGGATGGATGGATGGATGGATAGGTGGATGGATAGATGGATGAATAGGTGGGTGGATGGATGGATGGATGTGTGGATAGATGAATGGGTGAATAGGTTGATGGATAGACAGATGGATGGATGAATGGATGGATGGATGGATGGATGGATGGATGGATGGATGGATTGATGGATAGGTGGATAGGTGGATGGGTAGATGGGTAAATGGGTGGATGGGTGAATGGATGGATGGATGGGTGGATGGATGGATAGGTGGATGGGTGGTGGATGCCTAGACAGAAGTTATTAGAGAAGGCTTCCTAAATGATGAATTCTTGAAGGACAGGTATCAGGCAAATAATGCCAGGAAGGCCCAGCCGAGACAAAGGGCACAGCAAGTACAGAAGGGTCAGAGAAAGGATGTGAAGCCATGTAGTGAAACTTTTGGAAAAACCACTTTGGTTGAAGTATAATCAATACACTGGAGGCAGCACGTTTGTAGGAATTCTAGAAAGAAATGATGAGGTGCTTTGCTGCAGAAGTGGCTGTGGGGATGAATATCAGGGTTTGAAAAGTTGTTATCAAACAGAGTTAGGGCGAGTTAGATGGGCATTTAGGTCCTGGTGTGGGGAGTGGGATAGATGTCAGGCTCAGATTAGGGAGTACATGAGGAGGGCACCTTTGGGGAAGATGGTGACCACTTCAGTTCAGGTCATACCCAATTTGTTGTGCCTTTGGGAAAACAAGATAAAATAAAATGTTTAGTAATTAAATGCTCTGAACCTGGAACTAAGAAGAAAATTAGGGAGGTGATTCTAGACTTTTAAATATATACCACCACCCAAGACCTGAAATAACCCTCAACCTGCAAATGTGGAAGGGCTGAGCTGAAGGAAAAGAGAGAAACAGAGGCCAAGAATTAGGAGCAGAAGCCAAAAAGAGTCATCGTCGATAAATCAAGGAAGGGAATTCAAGGAAGGCGTGACCACAGTGCCAACTGCCATTGAGAGGTCAAGAAAGATCAGGGGCAAAAGGTGTTCTCCAGGTTTGACAACAAAGAGGTCTCTGGTATTCTTTGTCAGAGTGGTTTTCAGTGGAAGGAGTGGAACAGAAACCAAAGTACAAAGGGTTGATGAGGAAGTGAGCAAGGTGGGCCATTCACCGTAGCAGGTGGGGCCAAGTCACAGGGAAGAGGCAGGTTCCTCTGTCCTTGCAAACCCAACAGTGCATTTTACCTCACACTTCAGCTGTGTGCTTTTGTTATGTAATCTCTGTGCCTTAGTTACCTTACCTGTAAAATGGGGATGGTAGTGACCCTACTTCTCCTTCATGGCTAGTGAGAATTCAGAACATTTTCTTTTCTTTTTTCCTGTGATTGAGTTACATTCCCCGCCCCCTCCCCCCCCCCGCCCCCAGTACTGGAGATTGAACCAACCCAAGGTCATCTGATCAGCAAGCAGCACTTTTCAAAAATTTGTTATTTCTGGGACAGGGTTTGCCAAGTGGCAGGGGCTGGCTTTGACTTTGCAATCCTCCTGCTTAAGCTTCCCAGGTCTTTGGGATTACAGAAATGAGCTGCTGTGCCCAACTTGATGCCCCTTTCTTTTATGAGTTAGAGGAGATAGATAAATAATAAGTATAAATGATATAGATTTGCCATACGTGTTGAAAATATTTCCCAGTTTGTGTTTCCTTTTGAGTTTTCTTTAAATTTTTTGTATCATATGCAAAAATCAAGTGTTTACATAGTCAAAGTCTATGTTTTCTTTTTTCCTCATTATGTTTTTGTTTGTTTGCTTTTGTTTTTTGGGTACCAGGGATTGCACTTGATCACTAAGCCACATCCCCAGCTCTATTTTGTATTTTATTTAGAGACAGGGTCTCACTGAGTTGCTTAGTGCCTTGTCTTTGCTGAGGCTGGCTTTGAACTCACGATCCTCTGGCCTCAGCCTCCTGAGCTGCTGGGATTACGGTGTGAGCCACCCAGGCCCAGCTTGTCATTATATTTATTGAGGAACTTTTCCCTCTTTGAGATCAAATATGAAACTGAGTTTTCTTCTAGTTATTTTAGTATTTCATTTAATACTTTAACCCATTGGATTTCTTTTCTGCAAGGTGTGAAGTAGAGATTGAATCTATTTCTTCCTCTGAACTAGCTAACAAATTATCCCAACTTCATATATTTGTAATTCCTTTTTTTCTCACCATAGATTAGGAGTGCAAACTTTATCATTCACAAATGACATTATAATGTATTACAAAATAAAACCAAAACAAAACAAAAGACTTAAACCACTATAACCCTGTGTAGGGCAAAGTCTTCCCACTCTCTTCTAATTTTTAAAATGCATTCATTTGTTTTGTTTTGTTATGAAAATGGAAATCTACTGAGCATACTTCTCTGTAATCTGCTTGTTTTCTCATTCAAAATATATCATCAACGTTTTTCCATGGCATTAAATCATCTTTCACAGTCCCAATTTCAATGGCAATGTTCAATTCTGTTTTACAAACATTGAGTTTATTGCCACATACTAAGTTCTTATAGTTTATAGGTTTTCCTTGATATTAGAGGGAGAATTGGTGCTAGGACCCCCGCTACCCCCCATGGATACCAAAAGCCATGGATGCTCAAGTTCCTTAAATAAAGTAGCATAGTATTTGCATATATTCTGTGTATTTTAAGTCATGTCTTGATTACTTATAATATCTAAAGCCACATTAATGCCATGTAAATAAATAGTTGTTGCACTGATTGTTTAGGGGATAATGATAAGAAAGAAGCCCACACAAATAGAGACGCAATTTTAAAAAATATTTTGGTCCACGATTGTTTGAAGCTGTGCATGTGGAGAGCCAACTGTATACTTTGTCATGCAGAGCCTCCCACTCTTGAACGAGGATGGTATCTGTTGGAATGACATGAATCAAGTGGGAGGTGGAACTTGAAACGTAGACAGAGAGAGGCCAGCTGGGGAGCACTTTGAAGGCTAGCCTGGTGCATTTGGACTTGAATCACCAGGAAGTGAGGAGCAGTGATAGGACCAGACCTGCGATTCAGATGGGTAAGTGGTGGAGTGGAGGAGATGCTGAGGAAGGGAAAGTGTGAGGCCCCGGAGCAACTGGGAGCGACTTTTGAGGTCCAGGTGAGAGAGGGCAGGTTAAACCTCCTAAGCAGCTCTTGATGACTACATAGAACAAAGAAGAGAAGTTTCTAGAATGATGCTCAGGTGTCTAGCTTGGACAACTGGTCAGATTGGGGTGTCATCAGCTAATGTGAGAAAACAGGAGATGGAGTAGGGTTTAGGTGGGTGGAGGAGATGCTGAGCTCAGTTTTAGACATCACATCGGTTAGCTTTTGCTGCGTACAAACCACCCCAAAAATAAATGCCTTCAAGCAACAACCATTTATTAGCTTCCAATCTCTAGGTTGCCCACATGGGTTGGTTCATCTGGCCAGGTTTTCTGATCACACCAGGCTCAGCTGATCTCAACTAGTGCTCGCTCACGGCATGTGAGGTCCACCTTTGTGTTAGGGGGCAAACTTGCTTCTCCACAAGCTCTCTCTCCACAAGCTGTGGGCTCAGACCTGTTCATGGTGGTCTCAGGGTTCCAGGCTCTGCAAGATAAGGATAGTTTCGATGAGCAAACACTTTGCAGGTGTCTACTTCTTAATAGCCCATCCATCAAAGCCATAGGACGAATCCAGAGTCAAGGGATGGGAATAGACTTTATCACTTGATGGGATCACAGAATTGGGCTACTTTTGCAAATTCCCATGAAGTTTGGTGTGTTTAAGGTATGCCTAGGCCACCTAAGTAAAAAATGACCAGCGATCAGTTGGATCTCAATAGAAAGACTGGCTGGAGGACAGATTTGGAGACATAGTCATTCACGTTGCTGTACTGGGAGTGCATGAGGGCAGGAATGGGAGGTATACCTATTGTAATAATTAAAACGAACCTCCAAGGGGCACTTGCTCTAGGCTAGACACTGTGAAGCACTTTATAGGCATTAGGCTCAAAGAATCCTCACCATAGTGCTTAAGGTACAGAAGTTGAGAAGGGGACGTCTGGGTTTGAATCCCAGTTCTATCTCTTGCCAGCCATTATTGCCTTGAGCAAGTTATCTTATCTCTCCGTGTCTCGTTTTCCTCTTCTGTAAAGTACACCTGAGTTGATATATGTAGTAAGATGCTTATCATAAGAACATTGTAAGTGTTCGATCAGGATTCATGGTTGTTCTTGAAAAATGGAAGCTCAGGTAGGCCAAGTAATCTGATCAGAGGCAGCACAGTGGGACTAAATTCAGATTTATTTGAATGCACAGCCTGTATTATTATTATTATTATTATTATTATTATTATTATTATTATTATACTGGGAATTAAACTCAGTGATGCTCTACCACTGAGCTACATCCTCAGTTTTTATTTTTTATTTTGAGATAGGGCCTCACTAAGTTGCTGAGGCTGGCCTCCAACTTGAAATCCTCCCACCTCAGCCTTCCATGCTGCTGGGATTACAGGTGTGCACCACCACACCTGGCCTCATCATTTGTTTCTGACTCCTTATCTACCCTGCCTGGCACCATGCCATTTACCATTGACTGTAACATTGATCACATGGCTCATGTAGAAGCAGCCTTTTAGGAGAGCTCAGAATCCAGCTAACTATGCACATGGTCAGAGGAGACAGTCAGGATGGGGCCATAGGAGATGCCGCTGAGTCAGCTTGGAGGCCTAAAGCAGCCCGAGCCTTCTCAATAGGGAGTCCTTCCCAAGCCTGGACAGGTTCCAGAAGGGGACCACCCACCTGCTCCCTCCCCAGCCCCACTATCACTGCTGTCCTCTCCCTGGCAGAAGCAGTCAGGCATTTTGAGAATCAAGGGCAGGCCATGACCAGCGAGGGAAAGAAGGGGACTTCATCTATGTCTACACTCAGCCAGAGACCCCAGCTCCTGCTGCTGGGAACAGCGCAGGGCACCATTTTGGCCTGTTGCCTCGGGTTAGTAGGCATCTCCACCATGTCCTCAGGGGCTGGAAGGAGCTGAGGTGTCCTTTTTGTTGTGAGGAGGGTCTTTCACTCAAAGGAAGTCTTACTTGGAAATGCACTTGGTGGAAAGGAAATGCAGGAGTTCTCTGCCTTGCGCCTGGGACACCAGCCTGCTTACAGCCCAGCCCTCTGTAAACCCTAAACAGGATGCAGATGGAACACAGTCTGAGGACCTCTGGGCTACGGAGAGGCAGACTCTGAGATGGTGCCTTTGGGGGCTGCTGGCAGGGATGTTGGTTACCATGGAATCACAAAAACAATAGTCCAAAGGACTGTTGTTCCCCTGCCTGGGAAGAGCCAGGCTGAGCTGCCCACCTCCCAGAGGAGGGAGCGACCATGCTGTCCTGTAGTCCCCTCATTGTTGCAGGAAGGCAGGAGGGGACTCTCCCACCCCCTCATCACCCTTCACTGCCCCATCCCTCAGGCTTTGGGCTTTCCCCTGGACACAGTCCTACCTTCGAGGGGGAGCTAAAGATTTCTGTGCAACTGTCCCTCACACCTTAGGACTTGATTTGATAAAAATGAATCCTCTGTCCCACACATATACACACATACATATGTATATGTGCACAAATACCCTCTCATCCACCACATACATGCACAAATACACACTCCCACTTGCACTCATGCATGCACAGATGAACATAAATATACACATAGACACACTTCATTTGTGCATATTCATATACCCATACTCTTGACTTATGCCCCCAGGGGTCAGGGCAGAAGCCAAAACATTGTCCCACCCTCTGCAAGCTAGCATTTATGGAAAGCTGAGAGTTGGAGGTGGGGGTGGACCAGACTCCATCTGAGTTCATCCAGCAGAGTCTTTGAGGAATTAAAGGCCTCTCTCTCTGTCCCTTCATGACCCACCCTTGGTTGCTTCAACCTGAACCACCCATGAGCTCCAAGTTCCATCAGCATCATTGTAGAGTCGAAGGCTGTTGAATCCTCGGAAAACAGAAATTGAAATGATTTTTTTCAGATGGTTTCCTGGAAGTGGTCCCTGAGATGGTTCTCAGGGTCAAGGGAGGAACCAAGGTGCCCTTGGGGGAAGCCCCTACTCAGCACCTCTGCTTCCCAGCATCTCTGTTCGCAGCTCACCTGTCACACACTAGAAGCTCTCAATGGGTTTTCTACCCAGCAACTCAATCTATGTATTCCGTACTGGTTTGGAAAGAAGCTCATTACTGGTAGCAAAACCGACAGATTGCGGGGAAGAGTGAATGGGCGAGTTTGCCTGTTTGTTCAACCGTGGGTGCCCTGGGAAGGGAGGGAGGTCAGCCGGCTTCTTTCCCTTTGGCTTCTGTTTGTTATTTAAACGTTTCAAAATGAGCACTCTCAATTGCCCTTGAGGCACTTGCAGTTAATTGAGGGAGACTAATCGGTCAGCAGATGAATTACAATCCAAACAGAAAGATGGTCTCCTCTCTACCTGGGTCAAGCCTCTCCTCCTGGTTTCACCCAATTATCATTCTTTCTTCATAGAGGAAAGAATTTTCTTCCCTCCTACAAATCGGCCGGCTTCTTTTCCTTTGCCAGATTCCCTCTCCCCTCCAAAAAAAGAAAAATCTGTCACACTGTGCTCTCCAACTTGCAGAGGCTGGACCCTCACTGACCCTGGCCACCATTTATATTTGTCTTCTCACCCCCTCCAGAGAAGCTGTCCCCCTCCCTGTTGTCTTGTTTTTTGCTTTCCTTTTTCAGCTTGCCTGGATTGTTTATGTGCAGTGCCAAATATTAAGCTAGAATCAACTAAGTGAGCCACGATAAATTATAATTGAATGTGGGTTTTTGTTGTTGGGTTTTTTGTTGCTGTTGATATATATATATATATTTTTTTTTTGTACTGAGGATTGAACCCAGAGGTGCTTAACCACTGAGCCACATCCCTAGCCCTTTTTTATATTTTATTTAGAGACAGGGTCTCTCTGAGTTGCTTAGGGCCTCGCTAAGTTGCTGAGGCTGACTTTGAACTCACGATCCTCCTGCCTCAGCCTCCCAAGCTGCTGGGATTACAGGCGTGCGCCACCATGCCCGGCTGGATAAGGGTTTTGAATCTTGTGTCGCAGAGCCTTTGCCTGCTCTGATGACCAGGATGTCATTCTGTGCGACTGGACTTTCCTTGGCCCTTTCTACAACAACTCTTTTCCAGTCCGCCATCCAGAGCCAGAAGGTGAAGAAATGGATCCTTCAGAGGGACGGGAATCCCAGGCAGCCCCCAGTCCCTTTTCATCTTTTTAATCCCTGCTGAACCTGCCCCAGCAGATGTGCCACTGAATAGATGTACTGCTATTCAGAAAACCAAAGTCCTGATTTCTAGTAGGGAGTGACTTGGCCCCACCTCCCTCTCTGACTCTTTGGCCACGTTCTAGCCATACTGGCCCCTCCTGCCTCAAGTCTCTGCTGTTCTCTGCCCAGTCTCTTCCCCCACTTCTTGACAAGACCACTTCTCTCTGTCATCATTTCACTTTGAGCTGACAACACCAGAGACCCCTTTCTGAAACACTTTCTTTAATCACTTTATGGGAAAGACTGTGTCCCCTACCCCTGCTCCAGCCCTGCAGTCTCCCTGCCCAGTTTCATTGATCAATATCCCAAATCCACTCATTATTTATTTGCTTCTTAACCACCTGTCTACCCTTCTAGAACGTCAGCTGCAGGGGAGCAGGGAATTGTCTGTCATGATGGTTGTGGATGTCACCGTGCCTCCAATGGCCCCAGGCACCTAGTAGGTGCTCAGTGCATTTCTGTCATGGGATGACTAAATGGCTCTCCAGATCCCAGGAGCAGCTAGCTAAGCCCTGTCTGGGTCCCTGTGATTACAGACTGAGTCCTTCAAGCTGAGTGAACCGTACAGCCAATGCACAGAGGACGGCAGTGACGTGCCAGTCAGGAACATCTACGACGCTGCCTACTCTCTCCAGGTATGGCTTGGCGGGGGCACCCAACCCTGAGTTGTGGCCCAGACCCAGGGGACAAAGTTACATCTAAGTTGGGGTGTGTCTGGGACCAGGAACTATGGTGAGGACACCTGGGGTTGGTCCAAAGACCTCAAGAACAAGTGATGCCGGCTGGTTCCAGTCCTCTTCAGTCCTTTGTAACCGGAGCTTAATTGATTCACTGAGGTTTGTGTGGAACACAGTGTACAGGCGAGACAGGCCCGCTTCCCACATGGGCCTTGGCAAGTGAGGGACAGGAGGGAACTGTCTTGGGGCACACAGTGGCTGAGGGGTCCCCAGCTGGGCTTCCAGGCCCACTTGTATCTCTTGCTTGCTGGTGACTTGGGTAAGGTCATCGATAACCACTGGGGGAGCATGTGTCAGATTGAGGGGCTCCTAACTGGCAGCTCCAAGCTGTGCACCTGACCTTGGAAATGAGGCAGTCGGGCAGCCTTGAGCCCATCTTCCTGCAGGATAGACAGTGGTGGAGTATCCCTGTTAAAGGAGCTGGGCATTCTTTGGGCTCCACAGCCCTCACCCCCTCTAGCACGTCAGGAACGTCCCTGACCTCTGTAGGCATCAGGGCTTCCAACTCTTAAGTGTGACTAGCAATGATGTTTGGGCTCATCTCACATCCTGGGAGTCTGCCGTTGGCCTCCTACTGGGATATCTAGAAGGTCTATGGAAATTTTCCTGGAAGAATTAGAGGACCCGGTACCCTCAGCACAGAATCTTCCAGCTTCCATCAGAACTGAATTGAGAGGTCGTGGAGACACTGAGTTAAAAAGGGACTGTTAAGCCAGGCATGGTGGCACACACCTGAAATCCCAGTGGCTGACGCAGGAGGATCGCAAGTTCAAAGCCAGCCTCAGCAACTTAAGTGAGACCCCAAGCAACTTAGCGAGACCCTGTCTCAAAATAAAAAAACAAAAAAAACAGGCTGGGGAGCTAGCTCGGTGTTTAAGCACCCCTGGTTCAATCCCTGGTACCTGCTAAAGAAACAGAAACACAAACAAGAGGGCTTTAAAACAAAAAAAAAAAAAAAAAAAAGGTGAGTTCATCGGAAAGATGCTCCTGGATAATATTTAATGATAAGCTACCATGTAGAAACACTTTATCTAATTGATTCATTTCATGATAATCTCATGGGGTAGGTAGCATTATACACCTGAGAGCAAAGTATCAGAGAGAGGTCAAGTGACTTGCCTAGGGCCACACAGCAGGTAGGTAGCAAAACTAGGTTCTGAACTCAAATAGCCTGAGTTCAGAGCCCCCCCCATTAGCCTTTATACTCTACACTTCCTGGATGTTGTGTTAGCTTACAATCCCCAAAGATCCGGTGTGGAGAGCTTGGACCTGGGATTGGAAATGCTGGGATTTACCTTGGTGTCAGTCCCATGTCAGTCTCAACCTAGTTTCCACGTCTCATTCCAAACTCCCCATAAATGTCCCAGCTCAGTCCCTCCAGGGTCAGGGAGCCATCCTGGCCCCGTTGGCCTAAGGGGTACATTCACAAACTCGGTCACGGGTGCAGGAGGCTGATCCTCTGGGACGAGGGATTAGGTCAGGAGGGAGCCCTCTGGCATCCACGTGCAGGGAGGCTCAGGAACCTCTGGGTCTCCTCTTTCAGATCTGCCTTTACTCGTGCTTCCAGACAAAGATGGTGGAGAAATGTGGCTGTGCCCAGTACAGCCAGCCCCTACCTCCTGCAGCCAGTTACTGCAACTACCAGCAGCACCCCAACTGGAGTGAGTGAGACCCACCCCTGCCTCGCACCCCTGAGAGCAGGGTCAGCCCAGCCCTGCCACCACCTGCCCGGAGACACTCCCGGCCCCATGGCCTTTGCTTGGGGAAAGTATTAGGTGTTAACTAGAGTTTTCTGTTGTCAAATTTGACTTAAATTAGACTTCCCAATGAAGGACCAAATGGGAGAAGAAATAATTAAATAATTAATGTGAGACTGTGGGAACTCTGTCCGTAACCCAAAGACCCCAGGAATGGCCCCATGCATGGCCCCAAAGTTCAGGCTGTTTTCTACCATGTCCTCTAGTGTACTGTTACTACCAACTCTACCAGGCCTTCGTCCAGGAGGAACTGGGCTGCCAGTCAGTGTGCAGAGAAACCTGCAGGTGAGGGGACCTACCAGGGGTGGGGGGGGATGGGCAGGTGGGTGCTGGGCCAGGCCACCCTCACTCACTCTGTCCCTTCCTCCCCTAAGCTTTAAGGAATGGACACTGACCACCAGCCTGGCCCAGTGGCCATCTGAGGTTTCAGAGGTAAATCCTACTGCCCACTCTTTCCCCTGAGCCCCCAGCTGGGAGCCTCACTGATATCCTTGCCTGTCCTGTGGCCTGGGGGGTTCCTTTGGGGTGGATCTGTCTTGCTGAGTCCAGGGAAGGGGGGTGTTTGAGAAGCGAGGGTAGCTGGGCGTCCCCAAGGCCCACTGTTTCTTTCTCCACCACAGAAATGGTTGCTGCCCGTCCTCAACTGGGATCAAAGCCAACAAATAAACAAAAAGTTCAACAAGTAAGTTGACCTCCACCCGGTTTCCTCTGCCTCTATGGGCCAAGGGCTCTGGTCTTTGGGCTTGCTTCCTCCTTGCCAAGCCCTCTCCTTTTCATTCATTCCATCACTTATTCAACAAATATTTAGTAAGCTCAGATCATGAACCAGGCCCTGCTCAAACTTTTGTTTGACCATGATCCATGGTATTAAATGCTTTTTACATTGTGGCTCATTGGATATGTAATTGGAATAAAGATGCAACAAGTATTTCCTTATGCTTGTACAAAGCCCTGGGGCTGATCTTCAGATGATACACAGTAGTGCGGCCAAACCAATTATTTACAGTCCTCTTTCAGTACCTTCAGGGGATTGGTGCCAGGACCCCCTCTGCCCATGGATCTCAAAGTCCTTTTTGTAAAATGGCACCGTATTTGCACATAACCCACCACATTCTCCTGTACATTTAGGTCATCTCCAGATTACTTATAATGCCTCATACAATGTAAATGTTATGCTGTATCACTCTATTATTACTTCAACTCTTTAGAAAATAGTGTGTACATGTTCAATCCAAATGCAATATTTTTTTTCTGAAAAATCCCTCCCTCATTGTTGGTGGACTCCTCAGATTCAGAACCCACAGATTCAGAGGGAGGGCCAAGAGTATTTCCATCCCTGTTGGTCACAGTGTGCTTTTCTGATTCTTTAAGGCTTATGCCATCTCAGTTGGTAAATATTTCAAATATTCTTTTGAATGTACTCTGATGGTTCCCACTGTCTTTAGTTTGTAAAAGATATTGGTCTCAGCCCAATATGTTTACTTCATGGTTTATTAATGCATCCCAACCCACTTGGGAAAACACTCCTCAGAACCTTGTAGCTTCGAATCCTATTTGAATTTTACACACATACACACACACACACACGCAAATTCATTTCTGAGGGAGCTTTAGCAAAAATCAGCCAGGCCAGAGTCCAGGGACCTCAACAGATGGAGATAAAGAAGGGAGAGGGGCAACTCACATATGTCACTCAGGCCATGTGATCTCACTGAATCCCAGTGCCCAGCTCTGGGCCTGCTCCATTGACCTCCAAAAATCTTGCCTCCAACACTGATTGGGCCTTCACTAGGCACCAGGTGCTGTGAATATCCAGATGACCAAGCAGCCAGGGTTTCTGCCACTAAGGGGTTTTCAGTCTAGTGATAGACTAAGTGTTTGCAAACCATTAAACAAAGTATTGAAAACCAATGACCCCTAGCCCTGTACAAGTTACCATTAGTTCTAGCTTTTCCTGAAAGATAAAAAATTCTGGCAACAGTGAACCTCCATTCTTACATAGCACCATACGACTAAGAAATAGCTGCTTCTTTAAAAAGAGCATGAAACTTCCAGTTTACCAGCCTTATCAGGAGACCTTAGAGCAGTGGTTAAGAGCATGAACTTGAACCAACTGGCACTGCGCCACCTGACTGTACTCCCAGCAGCTCTGGAGGCTGAGGCAAGAGGATTGGAAGTTCAAAGCCAGCCTCAGAAACTTAGCAAGGCCCTGAGCAACTCAGCAAGACCCTGTCTCTAAATAAAATATTTTAAAAGGGGTGGGGAAGTGGCTCAGTGGGTAAGCACCTCCCGGGGTTCAATCCCTAGTACAAAAAAATAAAATAAAATAAAACCCACAAACTTAAGCCAGATCTGGCTGGGTTTGAATACTGGCTTAGACAATGATTAGCTGTGCAGTCTTGAGCAAGTTACTTAATCTGTGTCTGAGTTTCACATCTGTAAAATGGGGGATGATTAAAACATACCTCCCTGCCTCAAGAGATGTCGTGAGATTTGAGTTAATTCACATAAAAGTTCTTAATGACAGTGTTCAGCAACACAGGAAGTGCCTAATAAATGCTGGCTGCTATTATGGTTATTACCACTGTTACCTTATTCCCCAGCCTACCTTGTTCATTTACATTACCTACTTGTCTCCTCTATGCGTTTGAGATTGCAATTAAACCATTACCATTGTCAAAATTGCATGGAGAACAGGGTTCTTTGGGAGTGTGGCTAGATGGACCAACTTAGTCTGGAGGTTGAGAAACAGCTTTTGAGTGAATGAATGGCCTGAGAACCAGATCTGGGATGCAGATACACTCTGGGGCATAGAAGAAGCCCCCATGGACTAGGTTCTAACATCCCGGGGGCTCAGAGCCTGGGCCATACTGAGGGCCTGGGCAGGAGGGGTTGGCCATCTGGAAGAATGTCACAGCTCCCAGCTTACCTGGGCCTTACCTGTTGGAATTTCTACAGGACCGACTTGGCCAAACTCTTGATATTCTACAAAGACCTGAACCAGAGATCCATCATGGAGAGTCCGGCCAACAGTGTGAGTGGTGCCCTTCTGGGACCTGTCCTGGGTCTACAAATGTGCCTGTCTTCCTGGCCTTGGGGAGCAGAGTCTGGGGATCCCACCTGAACTACTGAGGTCATAGAAGCCAGCCAGGCCTCCAGGCAGAGCAGAGGGAGGAGGGTCAGGAGGCCTATCTGCTTCTTCCTCCAAACTTATCCAGGGCTGCCCTTGGGATATGACCTTGGGAAGCAAGGCTGTGCAGCTACTTCCTGATGCCAAAGACAAGAGGAAGCTGCCGTCCTGGAGCAGAATCCCTGTGCGAGGCCACCTGGGCTAGGGTACCTCTTAACGGTGTGGCACGTTCTCCCTCACAGATCGAGATGCTTCTGTCCAACTTTGGTGGCCAGCTGGGCCTGTGGATGAGCTGCTCTGTGGTCTGTGTCATCGAAATCATCGAAGTGTTCTTCATTGACTCCTTCTCCATCATTGCTCGCCACCAATGGCAAAAAACTAAGGAATGGTGGGCCCGGAAGCGGGCACCCTCCTGTCCCGAGGTGCCCCACAGGCAGCAGGGTCAGGACAATCCAGCCCTGGATATAGACGATGACCTGCCCACTTTCACCTCTGCATTACGCCTACCTCCAGCCCCAGGGGCCCAGGTGCCCGGCACGCCACCCCCCAGATACAACACGCTGCGCTTGGAGAGGGCCTTCTCCAACCAACTGGCAGACACCCAGCTGGCTGATGAGCCCTGAGGCAGGAATGGGAAGAAAGAGCTAGTCATGGTCTGAGGACTTAGTCCCTGTCTCCCAGACACAGAGGGAACCTCCTGTCCCCGCTCTGGGCTTTTGAGACACTGACTAAAAGCCTTCTGTGAACAAGATAGGGCCTGGGCACACGCAGGAGGACCTGTTGGACCCTGCCCAGCAGCACAACCAGCCAGGTTGAGCTAGATCCTGTGGCCTGAAATCGTAGCACATGGCACCCAAGAGCCTGAGGGCCAAGGAAACCGTGCTGGTCTGGGTAAAGGCCAGAAGTGAGCTCTTCACTGGGCCTTGAGAGAGAAGGTACCTCCGCAGCCCTAAGCCCAGGGCTTCATCTGCTCCCCTGGTTGGGCTGGGGTCTGAGGATGTAGCCTTAGGTAGCAAAACTGGACAGCTACCTCCTGATAACCAAGGAAAGGAGGAAGTGCCAGCCCCGGAGCTGGGCTGTTGGCGAATAAATGGTCGTCGGACACCAAAACGGGGGCAAGGTGCCCTATGTGCCCCAGACCAGAGAGCTGGCCCCAGCCCTGGGAGTGTGTGTAGGAAGCAGTACGTGGAAGGAGGTAGAGGGGTGTAGTAGGATGGTCCACTCTGGGGCTGGGGGTGGAGCTGTGCTCTGGACAGATAAGGCAGTTCCCGGGGCCCTTCCCAAGCAGAGAAGGGCCAGCTAACAGGCATACCTGGACACTGCTGTCCAATGGTGTCCTGACCCTTCTTCAGCTGCCCTTGCTTTTGACTGGGCCAGAACTCCCACTGCCACCCCCAGTGTCTTGCCAACCCTACGACAGCCTGTATTCATACCTTCCGGCCTCAGTGTCAGCAGGAGAACAGGATGCGGGGCACGGTCCTGAACACTTCCATACATTAGCCAAGGGGACAACAAACTACACCCCGCAGGCCAAATCCTGGTTTTGCTCGTGAACTGAGAATGCATTGCTGCTGTTTCTACTTTTTAAATAGCTGAAAAAAAAATATCAAAAGAAGAAATTTGGTTTCTCATGACAGTGATATGAGATTCAAATTTCAGTGTCCACAAATAAAGTTTTATTGGCACACAGCCACACCCGTTTGTGTACATATTGCTTATGGCTGGTGTGTGGGTTCCCGCCGCAGAGTTGAGTGGTTATATCACAAACCCACAAAGCCAGCCAAGTCTACAATATTTCTTCAGGCAGAAGGGGGTCCTTCATCCATGAATGGAGGATTAATTTCAGACTAATTACCACACAGGGATGGCTGCTAGTTCAGTCCAGAGTCTTTGTGAAAGAGAGAGGTTGTGCCACAACCCAGGACCTAGGGACAACTGGTCCAGCCTTCCCCAGCCTGTGCCTGGAATAGCCATCTCTGCCCCCTGGGGTATTTCCACTGGCCCTCAGGGCGAGGTACAGCCAGGAGGCATGCAGGCCAGCAGAGAGGAGGTCATAGTGACCCTAGGCAGGAGAGGGCTCCCTTGGGGAGTGGGCACCGCAGCCAGGACTGGTGCAGATAAGCATCAGGTTACAGAGAGCTCCAGTCTGGCTTCTGCCCAGGCTGGGCTTGAGTGGCTGCAGCCGGTGCTGACAGGGAACTTGCAGTGGATGCTCACCTGGGCACTACCCAGAGAGGAGCTTCCTCCTCCTCCCCCATGGCAGGAGCCCCGTGGCTGTGCCCTCAGATTCGTGGAATTGACCAGCCTTGGCATGATGTCACAAGTGGGAACACTTCCAGCGAGGCTGGGTTTGCTGCTGGGCGTGTCCAAGGTGGGGCTGCCAGCATCTGGCTCGATTGTCCCCGAGCACATGGGCAGCACACCCCCGGCTCCAGCTGTCTGCATTCCTGCCTGGCTCCTACAAAGCCCAGCACTGCCCTCTCCCCTTCTTCCCTGGCCCTTCCAGGGCAGAGACAGATGTTACCACCTCTGCAGAGCCTTTTCTGGTCGCCCAAAGGTGGAACTTCCACCATTATAAATTTTTCAACTCAGATACATTTTTTTTAGTCTACTTGGCTGTCTTTCTCAGAGACCCCGTGCTGATTTATCTCTTTGCCTTCAGATTAGACAGAACTGCATACACTGTTGGCATCTAGGAAAAGTTTGTGGAGCTAATAAGAATAATAATAAGGGCATATTTATTGAGTTCTTATTGTTTGCTAAGGATTCTACTAAGCATGCCACACGCATCAGCTCATGTAACTCTGACAGCTCAGTCTTCTTGCAAATAAAGAAATTAAGGCATAAAGAATCCACAGAGCCACACCACTATTGACTCTGGTTCCAGAGCCTGTGCACCTAGCCACTTTGCAAACCGTCTTCCATGTGCAGGCTTTTCCCCGGAGGCAACTTATCTGCCCTTGAGGGAGTCTTCTCTGGTCCTTTCTGACTTCAGGCTCATCTTTCTCAGCCCACGGGCATTCTTGTCCCGGGAAAGAGTTGAGAGTAGAAAAGAACAACATTTTTTCAAGACCCCTTTTAAGCAGCCGCCATGGCCAGGAGCTGCTGACTCCAAGGAATGAGAACTCCATTTGTCGATTATGGGAATGTTTATTCTTTATGCACCCCTGGTTTTCTCAAACTATCTGAACTATTGGCCTCAGACTTTCTCCCTTCCAGGCCCCTGAGTCCTGGACACATGTCTCCCCACCCCACCGGTAGACCATCTCCCTGGTGAATGAGAGTCATTTCAAACTCAATATGCTCCCTGGGAACTTGCCTCCGGAGGAAATATTGAAAACACTCCAACCTCTCCTGGGGTTGAAAACTCAGGAGAGAGGTCTGGGCATATGGAAATCAGGAAGGTACTGCAAGTCAAGGTGTGAATTATGTGACCACTGGGGAAAAACAGGTCAAAAGAGGAGGAGAGAGTTGACAATGGAGCCCCCGGGACCCCAGTGTTTAAGAAGCAACTGGAGCATGAGAAGGCGCCTGGGTGAAACACAAAGCAACATCCCCTCCAGCTCATGAATCTCCCAGTCTTCCAGCCCTCCTTCCACCCCTCCCTACTCCAGGCTACATGGGGAGCATGTTGCCAAAGGACAGTCTGGATCCCAGCACTTCTTGTTTGATGTCTTCCCCGGTCACCACCACTATATTTCTTAAGTTGGAAGGACTCACCCTACGGCGATAATTCTAGGTGACACACCAACTTAACTGCCATGCCAAACTCTGGCCTCTTTCCTTCCCCACTCAGCCTCCACTCATTCATTCCTCCTTCAAGACCAGGTAGAACGTCATCATCTCTGTATACAGTGTTCCCTTGATTGGGGTATATCTCAGTGGTGGAGCTCTTGCCTAGCTTGCACCAAGACCTGGATTTGATTCCCAGCACTGGGGAAAAATAAATAAAAGCCTTACTATACAGGGTCCCCTTCCCCAGCAAGTTGGAACATTACAAATGATTCATTGACAGAATGCACAAACCATTCTGTTTTCCATTGTGCAAAAACAAAGGCCTAGTTTGAGGACTGTGGTCTTTAATACTATCTAACACATTTAATCTCTTTTTCATCAGAGAGCTGCCTCACCCTATAGCTCTCTAGCTATTTGACTCATGTAGCAGCAACATTTTTCACTGCATTTGCTTTCTCAGTTACTCTCTGCCTATTGTGAGCAACACTGGCAACTCCTTTAGTCTCATAGCAAGTTCTCATTGTTCAACAAATGCATTTGGAGTGCTGTCTCACTTACCTCTGGATGCTGTAACAAACTACCACAGACTAGGTGGCTTAAAACAACAGGAATTTATTCTCTTACAGTTTCAGAGGCCAGAACTCTGTAATGAGTCTTATGGGGCTCAAGGGAAGGTGTCAGCCAAGCTGCACTCCCTTCAGTGGCTTGAGAGCAGAATTCATTTCCTAGCTTCTTCTAACTTCTAGAACTGCATTCCTTGGCTCCCTCTATCTTCAAAGCGAGCAGAATAACATCTTGTTTCAATTGTCACACAGACTTTTGATGCCGCCAAATCTCCCCCTGCCTCCTTTCTTTAAAGACACTTGTGGTTACATTTAGGGTCCATTCAGGTAATTCAGGATATTCTTCTCATCAGAAGATCTTTAATTATACCCGCAAAGTCCTTTTCCTTTGATTCCATAGAAGAGAATATTCGCCGGTTCCAGGGATTAGGAGACAGGTATCAGGGGGACTCAGGGGCATCACTCAGCCTTCCATAGTGATTACTATGTGTCATAGTCTGTCATAGAACATGATCATAGGAGCTGGGCATGCACCTGTGAGTCAAGCAGATGACAGTCCTTTGCCTGCAGAACTAGATGCTCCTGGGGCTTAAAGAGACAGAAGCAAAAGTCATCAGGATTAGAAACACAGTCAATTACACAGCAGTTGGTGATAAGAGGGAAGAAAAGAGGGAAAACAGAGAACATAGAGCAGCGTAGGGGCCCTGGGAGGGCAGGGGCAGGCAGAGGGGCTTGGTCACAGCATTATTTGGTTGGGGTAACCTGAAGGGGGTGTTATCTGAGCAACTTGCAGGAATCCTTCATGAAGATGAACCTGGGAGAAGAATGTTTTGGAAAGAGGGAAAAGAAGTGGTGATAGTTTTATTTTATTTGTTTGTTTGTTTATTGGTAATAGGGATTGAACCATAGGGTGCTCTCCCACTGAGCTACATCCTCAGTCCTTTTTATTTCAAAATGAGATCTAAGTTGCTGGGGGTGGTCCTGAATTTGCAATCCTTCTACCTCAGCCTCTCAACTTGGGATTATAGGTGTGGGCCACGGAACCTGGCTAAAAAGTTTTCTTTCAGAATAAGTTTCTGATGGAAGACTATTCAGCCATTAAAAGGAGCAGAGTACTGCAAGGGATGAACCTCAAAACATTAAGCTAAATGAAAGAAGCCAGCAGACAAAAAAGGTTATACACTGTATGATTGCATTCATATGGAAGATCCAGAATAGGTAAAGCCATAGAGACAGAACACAGATTTAGGATTGGAGGCAGGGGAAATGGGTGTCAATTGCTTAACAGGTATAGGGTTTCTATTTAGGGGTGGTGAAATGTTTTAAAACTATGCAGAGATAGTCCTCATCCAGCACCGTGAATGTACTAAATGCCATTAAACTGTGCACTTTAAAATGGTTAATTTTAAAAAAAAAAAAAGAAAAAGAAAAAAAAATAAATAAAATGGTTAATTTTATGTTGTATGAATTGTAGCTCTGTTAAAAAATTTCAAAGCTGGGCCTGGTGGTGCACACCTATAGTCCCAGCTAACCGGGAGGATGAGGCAGGAGGATTCCTTAAGTCCAGAAGGTCAAGACCAGCCTGGGCAACAAAGTCAGGCTCCATTTCAAAAAGAAAAATATTCACAAACATTATTGAAATGATAAGAGTGAGTTGATTTAAAGAAAAGTAACATGAAACTATAAAGAAAAAGAAGATGCACTGATCATAGAAGTTACGATAGTGGGAACTCTCGAGTTGGGCAGCGGGCAGAGGTGGACAGGGCATTTAGAAGACTGGCTGGCAAAGGGCTATTTCTTATAAGTGGCACAGACACTGTATGTGATTCCCTATTTTTTAAAGACCACACATACATCTTTGGTGCACTCTTTGATAGTGCAAGGTTTTTTTAAAAAATCTCAGAACAGAAATAAAATGATGGTAAACATAAGCATCGTGTGGATCCTAAAATCAACCTGGCATGTGACGATGCATTCAAGGAAATGCCCCCAAGGTGTATATATCTCTCTGGCTCTGTCCTCTCCCTCCTCCACTGAAGCAGCCCCAAGAGGTGACAGGTTCTGCATCCCCCAGGGTGGATGCCCAGGAAATACCTCCTGCCTGGCCCAGCTGTGCCTCACTTAGTCATCACCACCTCCCAGCAAACTCAGGAGCTGTTCCAGCTCCTTCTGTCCCAAGGCAGGACCAGCCCAGGGTGGAGAAGGAGCCTGGATCAGCAGGATTCCTGAGACACGTGCTCTAATTGCAGGCTGCAGGCTGAAGGAACCTCATTGTGCCTAACTGGAAGCTGGAAGGAGCAGGAGGTGGAGGTGAAACAGACCCGATTGTTAAAATGCTCCCTCACCTCCTCCAGAACAGTCCTGCAGGAATCTTCCCAGCCTCACTGACTGCTCCTATCTCTGGCCAGACCTTCGAGGTGTTTGTTTGACAAACTCTGTTGTCCATCCACTGTTAACTGACTGCATGGGCTCAGGAATCTGACAATTGTCTTTTGTTCTTTTTAATAACATGATTAAAATGCGTTTTTATTTGCATTTACACAAAAATAATAAATACTGTGTTAGGAATCTTGTCTGCAAGTAGCAAAAACCTAACTCATCGTGGATTAAGAAACAAATAAATACTCAGGCTCATGTGACTGAAAAATCCATGGGTCTCTAGCTTTAGGTATCCAGGGAGCTTTTGGATCCAGAGATTCATAAGATAAGAACTCTGATTTCCATTGCTCACCTGTGCTTTGCTTTATGTTTTCTCCATTCTTAGAGACTTTTGCCCTACGGTGTATCAAGATGGGTGCTTGAAGTCCCAGAGATGTGTCCTATCCCTTAGTCGTCCAAAAGAAAGGGAGAGTTTCACTTAAAATTGTTCCCAAACCCATAATGATCGAA